>DWON01006772.1:0-13570 GCA_018251015.1 Phocides pigmalion okeechobee
TTCAAGTATCAAAACATTTTTGTCCATACTTGTCTTCTAATATTCAGTATTGCCATGATCAATTTTATAAATTCTACCGTTGTCAGTTCATTGCAGAGTTATCTTGGGACTACTATATCAGAAATATCAATGATGTTCCCATAAATTTGAACTCAATTAATCCATGGCAATAAGGCAAATTTAGACATAAAGGCCCAAATGTACCATAGGCGACGTAAAATCTTTGAAAGTAGTCCTAATTCTATAGTAAACTACAGACCAAGTTAACTTTCATTTTCTAACATAATAAAAACGCATACAATTTAAGTACATTGTGTGGTAGTAGCCCTCAGTGTCAAATTCAGATGTGGCAATAACAAATTGCTCTTACCCAAATCTTCTGGTGGTTGTAGCGATTTGCCTGCACTCCATGTATTCATCAAAGATGCAGCTTTACCAACAGCCCATCCTATACCTGACAGTGCTATTGAAAATGCTACCATAGTCAGAGGATTCTGAAATTGAAAATATATCTTAATTTATAATATCTACTATAAGGAGTAGGTATGGCGCAGGCGCCAGTTACCGCCGCGCATGGGCAGGAGGCGCGGTAAGCGAGAGGGATGCGCACTCGTGGCAGTCCAAAATTATCTTTGAGTGTGTACGCGCTTGATTGAGCTCTAACACTGCATACACTATAAAATTCATGTTTCGCAATTATGAAAGCTTTTATATCCTTTCTTAGTGATTTGATAGTACAAAACTGAAAATTATTATTTTGTAGATGAGAAACCAAATAATATGCGTTTATTAAAAATATATATATTTACAGTTAATGTTCTTTTTGTTGTTAACATGTAGTCCAACACAACAACTGCAATTCCAATTACCAGCCCCAAACACGTGCAGAGCCAAATTGTATTTTGGTTCCCTGAAATAAACAAAATATTTATCCAATTTTATTATATTTTCTAAATACAAAATATAGATTAATATACATAAATAATAATCTTCTAACATTATATGTAAAATACTGCAACATTATTCAGACCTAAGAATCTTGAAATTTAAAATGAGCCTATTATTTTCAGAGACACATGTATAACATTTATTCTCATATATACAATGATGAAAATCTTAAAACTAATTAAAATAAAAACCTAACCTAAACAATCTAAAGGTAATCCATGCCCATGCGGCATGGTTCCAAGAACACTAGCTGCATTCCCGCGCTGGGTAGCAATCGCAATTCTATGCGCGAGATATGAGCCAGCCCTCTTGTCACCGGGAGCGTCGATAACATAACATATATTAGTATAGTAAAGCTTTTTGTAATTCGAAGCTCAGTCACAGCATTTTTTTTTATAACAGTGTTGCGGTAATGTGTGAGTTACTGTGTTAATATTTTGACTGTGTTGTACAACACCTCTGTGTATTACTTTTCACAATGCACTTAAGGCTTGTACTCAATTGTTATGTAAGTAGAAATCTATCACAATCACTGTTGAACAAATGTGCTGAATTTATGTTGGTGCTACAATATAGAGGGGGAGGCATTACTTCTGTGTATTCATAGATGATACACAGATGCTAAAAAATACAATATTTCACTGCATTCTTGTAGCATCTTCAGTCTACAGAAAATGGCTTTGGTGCACCTCCTGCAATGCTGACTCCATGTAACATATGTACGCCGCAGTTAAAGTGTTAAGGCAATTCAAGTTAATCCTTACAATTACAAATTTATCCTATTTACAATACCTGAGTAATGTGGGATTGGTACAAACATATTCATGGGTGGCAATGACCATTACACATTATAAATGTTACTTGTTAATAATAAAGTCAGCATTATTATTGAAGAAAAAGGAATAGGAAAAATGTAAACATGTACATCAAGTACATACAAGTACAATACAAGCCTACTTTTTAACACTTTAACTGCAGCATACACAACTGCTGTATTTTAATTTGCATATTGTTCTAATACAAATTGGTACAAAGTTACAGGGAACACAAGTGCTGTGGTTACTTAGGTTCTACATGATTACAGGAAGAAATAATGGCTGTGTATTTGTAGACTATATATTGATGCTGTCAAACACAAGTATGTAAATTGCCAGGGCATCTGCAGTCAAGTGTCGCTGATCACAATGCTGACTGATATAACTGTAAGGCCCAAATCAAAGTGTTAAATTAACGTAAGTTCTCAGGGTTATTATATCTCAAACAATTTTAGATGTAACTTCTGACCTTGCAGTAAAATGAAAATATTTATATGTGTGATATTGAAAACAAAACAAAAATTCAGTACTACCTTTACTTACTTTTATTTTTCTGTTTCTGAATGTCCGAAATATTTTTTATTGATTCTATCAATTTTGGATTATGTGGATCAAGTTGGAGTGCTCTGGTGTATGATATAATAGCCTCATCATATAAACCACTGGCAGCTTCTACTTCTGCTCGGCGAAAATACCCCTATTAAATGAAATGTGTTATTTATATAGAATCTCTTCTCTTTCAGAAAAAAATAAACATTACTTAGAACTGATAACTTGTTTCCCATCCTTTCTTACAGCAACAGAATCTCTACCTTTAAACCCTTGCAGTAGTATTAAATTACAAATACTGAGTAGAATGCTATGATTTGCCAATCCCTCACAGACGATGTCAGAACCTGCAAAATCTTACTGAACATATATAACTTAATCTTGAAACAAACCTTTGCCCATTGAGGTTGTAATCGAACTGTTTCATTGGCGTCTTGGAGTGACAAGTAATGCTGATCCAATTTTAAAAATGCAAATGATCTATTGCTATATAACACGTAATTACTTGGATCCATTTTTAAAGCGTGAGTGTAGTGCAATACGGCTTCTATGTACTTTGCATCCTTCACACACTCATTACCTTTAATCTTTAGATCTTCGACAGTAAAAGATTGAGTTTCCTTTTTTGTCTCGTCCATTATGTTGATTTAAAATATGATATTTAAAGCGAAATGTAGTCTTAATTTTTTACATATAGTAAAGCAATCAAAATCAAGCAGTCAATTTTAAGCGAATACTGAAGTTTGACAAATTCTGCCACTTCTGTCACATCGGAATCGCGTGCAATCCGTGAGATGCGCGTTACATATCATCACTATAGATTATCAGCAGATAAATGACACTGACAGTGACAGTGTAACTTTTTAATCATAGAAAATACAGAATATAATAGTATTCATATTTATGTCGCTGGTTAAAACCAGGATACAAAAACTATTACTATTTCGGTTACAAAAAAAATCTTCGTCACTAAACTCAATTTCCAAGACTAAGCTTCCCAATACAATTGAAAATATTATTTAACACTTTCCCTGTGACTACAACACTGCTGTGGAGTTCTGGGCGCGACGCGCTTGCGGCTCCTACACAACTGTGTTGTAGCGACAAATTTGTATGAATTACGGGCGAACAAAAGTGCTGTTTTTACGTCGGCGCTACAAAACTGGGGGCGGATGTTACGTCTGTGTATTCATAGATGATACACAGATGCTAAAATATACAATATATCAGTAATTTGTCGGCGTATCTTCAGTGTAATCTAATAAGCTCCAGCTTAGGGCCGCCTCCCGCAACACTGACCCTATCATATATATCCGCGCCACAGGGAAAGTGTTAAAACTTGTTAACGGACATTATTCACCAAAGAAAGTCAATATTCATGTTATCACCAGTGTTGCAGATTCGATCAATGTTACCAACTTAGCACTTTCGGTACTATATTTTTGCACTATTTTTCCGAGTCCAGTACAAAACATAAGCAACTAAATCTATCAGTAAATATCACAAATTCTGATATATATTTTTTGTAATTATTGAAAAATAAAACACAAACCAACGCAGGCAATAACAAAACGTTTTAGTTTTATAATATGTAGCAACACGCTTGAATAGGGTACTTCCGGTTAACACTTTGCCTGCTGTGTATTGCGCGGTGTAACACGCTTGCAGCTTGTACACATCTATGTTGAACATATAAATCTGTACGGATTACGGACGAACAAAACTGCTATTTTTACGTAGACGCTACAAGACTACGAACGGCAACAACGTCTGTGTATTCGTAAATGTTATACAGATGTTAAAAAATTCAATATTTGTGTGAATTTTCGGCGCATCTTCAGTCTAAATAA
Source organism: Phocides pigmalion okeechobee (assembly GCA_018251015.1). Taxonomy (NCBI): domain Eukaryota; kingdom Metazoa; phylum Arthropoda; class Insecta; order Lepidoptera; family Hesperiidae; genus Phocides; species Phocides pigmalion. Next base: position 4,163 of record DWON01006772.1, read on the forward strand.
AAGAGTTCCAGTTTAGTGCTATAGGCAAAGGGTTAATGCGGTTAATTAGCCTTCCCTGATTCATGTGCACTTGTGATCTTAGCTTTTTATATATATATATATATTTATTGAGTTCATCTGTTATATTGGTTAATAACTAGATAAGTAATAATAATAATAATAATAATAGGGTAAACATTTAATAAATAATATATTTCCCACAGGTCCTAAAATAATGTGAGTATGTCAATAAAACAGTATATGCTAATTTAAATTGTTTAGACCTTCACAACATTTAACTAAATAAAATGTAATCTTTTCCTTCAATGAGATTCAATGAATTAAGATTCCTTTCAAAAACACCGTCAGTCATATCAATTTTAACACATATAATTAGTGGAGGCTTTGCATCCTTAAAATGAACAACAGGTACTTTAATTATTACTCTTCTTTGAATAGGACAATACAATTCTATTATACGGCCTATTTTGCTTTTATCCACATCACAAAATGCTTCAACTTTCTTAAGATTATCGGTATCTAATAAGCGTACTAATCTTCTGCCTGCCTTACCAGCATTCCAAATTGTAAATTTATCCCAATATGGCAACACGAGTTTCTCAAGTCTTTTCAATTGAATCCTTTGAATCTTTTCCCTTGTTACAGAAAATGTTGCAGCAGCTTGATGATACGTATAAATAAGTAATTCTTCATCTACTCTATATAATTGTCCACCTTTGTCAATATGAGAGTAAAAAAATATTAAATCTTCAGGAGTTCCTTCGCCCGTTTCAACAAAACCTCCTATTTTTTCATAAACTGATCTGTGCCAAAACCATGTAGGCATCAATATTGTAGGCCCAAAAGTAAGGTATATTTGTGACATTAATTGTGATGGCTGTAGATTGTTGGCCCATCTTACTAAGCGTGGAGTTGAATTTATAGGAATACGAGATATCTTACTTCCAATAAGAGTATTGTGGTTCCCTTTTGCGACATTGAATTGTAAAAATATTCGGTTTCGGTGCATGACATCATCTACATCTTGAAAACAGAGGTACTGGCCTGAACTATGTCTGATTGCTCCATTTTTAGCTGCACCTACACCTCTCGATTTTGGTGACCCTGTAATAATAAAAGGAATCCCTCGATACTTGAAATATTGTGCCCAATTCTGCAGTATGTCTGCAGATTTATCTGTACTCCCATCATTAAAAATAACAATTTCAATTCGAGTTTCAGTTTCAAATATCGACTGATTTGAAATTGATTTCATACAGTTGTCGATCCATTTCTCACCATTGTATATAGGAATTATAACAGAAACATCAATCATATCAAGTACATTTTAAATGTGTCGATATGATCCTGAGTATTGTCTGAAAAAAATAACACCAAATTAGACTCTGTACCTACATAAATACATTATTAATGAAACATCGAGCGAAACTGTAATAAACTTAACATTGAATTAGGCACAGTTTTATCTTCTGATTGTTGTTTTGTCACTTATGAGAAACCTTTTTTCTTTATTTTTCATTTTATCTCATAACTATTCTTTGGTCAGACACATGACACTACGCTAAAAATAATGTGGATGTATCGAAATATCTATGTATTTTCTAAAAACTATCGATATAATTAGTCGGTAGTTAAAAAAAAACGATTTTTGCCATACATTAATTCATTCTATAGTATTACCATCAATTTTGATAAATTTTCTAACGCATTACAATATTTGCCCACGGTAAAAATCCCATATTTTTATAATATGTATCGTTTTATACTATATAAGAATTATACTATATATTTATGTTATATTAAATATGATAAAATCAATACATTAACGCAAATAAAACCATATTACGTACGTAAAACAGAACGCAAATATTCATTTCACAGTTTGGTACTCGGTATACATAGTATTTTAAAGACTAGGTCGGTTTTAGTAAATAGAACAGATACAAAAATGTTGATATTAGAATTTCGAGTAGGTACAAAACCCGTCCGACTAATTAATCGATCAGATGTTTCGTTCTGATTTCACTGCAAGTCAAAAGTATTCACGAGAAAGAAGGTGCCAAGATTCAATCACGCTTCGAACTCTTTCACGCAAAGAATATGGTATAATAAAAATGTTATTAAAAACTGAAGTTTCTTGAATATAAAACACCAGACAAATTGCTAAAATTATGTAATTATCGATATTATTCATATCACAAATAAATACGTAAGTTTGTGAAGTACTGTTTTTGTAAATGCACATGCGTCAATTATATAAATAAAATCCATTTGCCTGATTCGAATATCGGTATTTATTTTTAATTTAATACTTTTTTGTCTGGGATACTGAACTGACTATTTGCAAGCCTAGTTAGAAGGTTGACTTAGCTAAAATTGATAATTAGAAAGTTATAAAATTGGAAAGTTAATGATACTAGATACTAATACTAGGTAAATTGAACGAATTTTTAAGATAATTGAGATAGATATAACGGGTTTTCACATATAACGGGTTTTCACATATCGTTCCTTGATCGGGTTTTTATAACCGTTCCTTTTTAGAACGCTCACCGCTTTTACCGCATAATAATTTGAATCTGAAGTAGAGTAACTTTTATCAACTTAGAATTTTAGAATTAGAAATACAAGTAAACTGTAGCTGGAATCTACTGGGCTTTGCAATGGATTTATTATTTTGAAAATTCGAATTGTGAGAATATGTTTTATCACAATGACATCACAATCCATCATGCATCGACTATTATTAAAAAACAATAAGTGGGTATTCAAAATTACTCATTACAAATAAAATTAACTCATTCCCTGCGGCACGGATATATATGATCGGGTCTGTGTTGTGGGAGTCGCCCTAAACTAGAGCTATTATTTGATTATACTGAAGATACGCCAAAAAAATTACTGTAAGTAACGATTCGGAACTCGGTACTCGGTGGCGCACCCGTTATTCAGTACCGATTACATACGGTTTGCTAGACCTTTAATCTGAAGATTGTTATGTTAAGTTTTTAATGTGTGAGTGAAGTGAATTGTTCTACCCGTTCACTGCAAAATTTAATAAACAAGATAAAATATAGACAGTGTAGTCTGAACTGCGAAAATTATTAGTTTTATTATTTACAATGGGTATTAAAGAAGCCGCAATTTATTTGGATAATCAATTGAATACGTACTACGCTGGTCAGACTGTAAATGGGCGTATAGAATATGTGTTTGACAGTCCAAAAAAAGTTCGAGGTATTATATTTACAAGTGATTACTACATAATTATGAGTCACCGTTTGATCAAACGAGTGACATATCCGCATTCATAATATAATATATGAAAGTTTTTTGATATGAGTCTGTACCATGTAAAGATAATGATGGATTGTGTTGATGTGCAGGTATCCATGTCAAGTTTAAAGGTGAGGCCCATACGGAATGGAGCGAAAGTAAGGAGGAGCAGGATTCTGAAGGCAAAACGCAATCCACAGATACACTACATACAGGAAATGAAGAGTACTTCCAAATCAGCTATTACCTGCTTGGTAGTAGTTCTGGTAGGTTAACAAAATTATAATAATTACTGTAAATAATTTTGATATACACCCAGATTAGAAATCGGCATGGTTATGATGGATTACACAGATTATTGTCTCTGGTAGGTGGAGTGAAGAGTAAAAAATCGATGTCTACTTCTAGTCTAGCCCTTAATGACTGAATGGTACGATAATGACCGTGGCAAAGTTGGGTAAGGTTACTTACCATTGGGTATTTTATTCTTTTTTTGGTGATGAAATTATTGCTACTCCTCAACACCACCCATCTTTGATACTCAATCAAGTCTTGTCTCAGGATGCATTGCTTATGGCGGCTCTGTGCAAGCTTTTTCAGAGTCTGAAAAAATTGTATTTACATGCTCTGTTTCATTTTAATCTTAGATCCGGCTATTAATTAAGTTATTGGTCACATTAACTGTTAGTAACACTGCTGCTGTGTTTTACCTTGTATAATGTACATGCCGCTTGTATATGTCTGTTGTATTCGTACAAATTTTGACTTACATGCCAACACAAGATGTCCAGCCCACAATGGCTGAGTATATATAGATGCTTCATGGATTCTAAAAAACACAAAATTTGTGTGAATCATAAGCGTAATTCATGTCTAGAGAAAATGGTTCCAGTTTAAGCTGCCTTCCACAATGTTGTCTTGATATATCATATAAAATCCTTATGTTTTAATTCTCCTTTTTGTTTTGTTTTCAATATAGGTAATGAGATAGAAATACCAGCTGGTAAACAAGTGTACAATTTCACATGTGCACTTCCACCAGTACTGCCATCTTCATTTGAAGGACGATATGGCTATGTACGGTATACTATAAAAGTAACATTAGATCGTCCATGGAAGTTCGATCAGGAGACAAAAATGGCCTTTACTGTCATCAATGCGTTAGATCTCAACCTCAATCCATCATACAGGGTAAAGTTTTTTCATTTTGTATTTTTATCTATATCTCTTGTATAATTAGACAAGAATGAAATAACATAATTTTGTTATTGTGATTATGCAAAATTACATACAGTTTAATCATGGCAGTTGACCAATCAATAATTAAAAGAAGATATATAAGATTATTGAAGAATAGCATTTGTTTAAAATCTTTTTGAATCTCAGATTTAGTTCTTTACCATACCAACATCTTTCAATAGTCCAGCACATTGATCTCATTGGATTATTGGGTGTTGCCATATCCCTTATGTACCTTATTATTTTTACATAATGTCATAACTGCCATTGACTTCTTGTAGTTACATCATTGAAATTAACATTTTAATTTTTAGTCATTTAATAATCGGAACAAAGTTTCTCCAAATTCTGTTTGTTTTACCAATATCTCGTGCTTATTCAAAATGTTTGGAAATAATCATCAATGGTCATTATGAAGTGTGTTTAACACATAATGTGTTGTCCATATTAGGGTAAACTACTTCACACATTTATATTTAACACTTTCCCTATGGCTACCACACTGCTGTGTAATTCTGGGCGCGACGAGCTTGCGGCTCCTACACAACTGTGTTGTAGCGACAAATTTGTATGGATTACGGGCAAACAGAAGTGCTGTTATTAAGTCGACGCTACGAGACTGGCGGCAGACATTACTTCTGTGTATTCGTAGATGATACAGAGATGCTAAAAATACAATATTCAGTAATTTATCGGCGTATGTTAAGTGTAATCAAATCAGCTCCAGTTTAGGGCCGCCTCCCGCAATAGCGACCCGATTATATATTTCCGCGCCACAGGGAAAGTGTTAAGAAAGGGATTAATAAACAAACTATCAGTGCAATAACTCGATTATTTTTTATATCTAAAATAACTTGTCTCAATTTATCTTTGACTTAACAACAAATAATACAATTATGAATAGCATTGTATACAAAGATAACATTCATTACCATTCTCATACAAAGGCCTTATTAAGAGTAGCTAATTATGGATTATAATAATGAACATTAGTATCTTTATTATATATTTATATCTTTATTTTATATATATTTTCTATACATATATTAATTACATACCTACATACATTAAAGATTTTTTTTTAAGTTAAATTACTTGTATTGAATATTTGTTTTATAGCATAATTATTATATTTGTCATTGTTAATTTGTTATTACATTACCAATGTGTCAAATATGTAATCATATTAATTTCAGGAACCAATTCACATTCAAATGGAAAAAACATTTTGCTGTTTCTGCTGTGCATCACCTCCACTATCTGTAGATGTACAGGCACCGGTGTCCGGCTACTGCCCTGGTCAAATTATACCTTTTACCATTGATATAGAGAATAAAAGCAATGTTGATGTTGAACTTGTAAAGATATTCCTGAGAAAGGTATCCGTGTATATCATCATTTACCTTTATACTTGTTAATAATATAGACCACAATTAAGTAAATATTACATACCTTAACCTTCATGTAGAATATACTAATGTATAAAAATTTGTAATATTTCCATTATTTTCAAATTACATGGCGCATACAATGGTCAATTGATATGTCAAGGTCTACCTAATGGCAAGAATTGATAATTTTGTGTAATATGTCTTCTTTAATGACACATCCATAACTTGGTTCTAAATTTCTCAGAGTAAATGTTAATGTTTTTTTTTATTAATTCAGGTTGTGAATTACCGAGCCACATCACCTTCTACTGTTACAAAAAAAGAGAAGGAAATTGTGTTGACTGTACAAGAGGGTCCAGCGCCTGCAGGGTCTACAAAACATTGGAATTTGTCCATGGAAGTTCCACCAATACCACCCTCCAACCTTGTTAACTGCAACATTATAGATTTGGATTATGACATTAAGGTATAATATTTCCGTTTGGTAAAGTTTATCATGATTTCATTGTGGTAAAAACTCGTACTTAGGATAATGTTATAACTTCAGGTCTGCAACTATATTAATCATTTCATTTGGTTTGGCTTTTTTATATTGGTCATGTGTGTATAGGAATATAATTCGACAAAGGAGGTATCATCACCACCTTAATAATCTTCTGTGATCCATCAAGTTTTGAATGTGTCTTTGTACAATAATAGGATTTCAGTTCTGTGTGAGGTTGGATGTGGATATCTACAGGCTGCATCGAGCCATCAACACAAAGTATTAATGCATTTTTGTCACTTTTCATACTTAAAAAATAAAATTAATATGGTAGTAGCAATTACTATCATCATATTTATGTAGGTGTATGTTGACATTACTAGTTAGTATTGTGCAAATTAAATGCTTACTTGCTGTTATCTATAGTTATATAAATGAAATATTATTTATGTTTGGTTAATATAAAAAATTAAAAATTTTGTGATGAGTTTTTTATACTGTTTCAGTAATCTAACATATACAGTAAAACCTGTGCTTATAGTCTAAAAAAATGTATGTAAACTGTAGGTATGACTCACACATACAAAGCAATGGATTATGCAAATTAGTTACGTAAGTGCTGAAAATGATTAGATCTGTGCTTTGTACTTTTTATGAGGTCATCAATAGTTCATGAATGGTGCTATTATTTGGATAGCTCAGTTCTGCGAATTTTAGGCTCACTTGTTAAAAGTTTCTGAAGAAATTCTATTGAAATAAAGGACCACTATTGTATCTATGTATTAATCTATATAGACCGTTTTTTTTTACTTTATGCAAAGTTACATTTGAGTACTAATTTGATTGTATTTGAGTCAAGGCAACATACACCTCCGTAAATAACATGGTAATAGTAAAAATACTAGCACAACACTTTTTGAAATCAAAATTTTATTAATTAGTTTTACCAGCATTCACTCAAAATATCTTTAGGGTTGTAAGTATTTTACAAATATTTTTTATAGGTTCAATGTGTAGTATCAGGCATGCATATGGGCATGAAGGACCGCAAGTATATTAATATTGGAACAGTGCCATTGGTCGGGCTTCCGGGTCAAACTGCACCATCGGCGCCCCCTCAAGTTGAGCCTACCACGCCGAGTCAACCGGCTGTGTTGCCTGTAGGCCCGGGACAACCTGTTCTTCCTAACAATGTAAGTAAAATCATGTTTATACCAAATTATATTAATAAACATTTTTTATATATAGCAGTAACAATTGAGTATGTAGCTTATATAATATAAAGTGGTTGTTGCCTCCCATGGACACATGTAATCAACTCCATTTAGAATGGGGCCTACCAGATGATGCATGTGAATTGTTCCTCGTGTTTTTATGTCTTTCTTAAAATACTCTTTAAAACCGAACACAGTTGCTTTGGCACTTTATAGCACACAATAATGTATTAAGTGGTGCTGGCGGCCCGGGAGCCTTGTTCAGTCACCTTTCGTTGTTTAAAATTTAATGTTTTTTTTTTTTGCAGATACCGTCCGCTCCCGGAGACGCAGGGCCAGGCGGATGGGTGGTGCCTGGTGCGGCGCCTGCTCAACCACCTTACCAGTCGCTTTATCCTACACTTAGTAAGTCATTATATAATGACGACCCATGTCGCATATACGCCTAAGGTTTTGGTTTGGATTAAATTCCCAGCCCTGTAGATATTTAAATGATGAAGAATATAGATTAGAATTCTAGGTCTAATTATATGTCTTTGTCTTAGTATGTGTTCATGACACCTAAGACAATGAGAAATCTATGAAGTTATTAACGTGATGACAGGCATTTTTTATAGATTTTCACTAAATATTACAAGACACAAATGTTTACACAGCAGGTCCATGCAGGCAATTGCTAAAAATTACATTAAGTAAAGTTTGAGGTATTCACTACTAATTTTAAAACCCTGTCGTTTTAGCTGAACCAGTCTACAAGGAATCTCCATACACTGCGCGTTCCATCCAAGATCGGTCCGAGAGCAGCCACATGTCGATAACCGGACCGACCAAGTTTGCGCCATACTATCCGACCTACGCTGCCGTCCAACCGCCGCCACTACCTCAGTAAATCAGCTTACCAAACATTTAGGCCTGTTGCTTTGGGGAAATTCTCTATTTCTGCAAGTATATAGATAGACTTTTCCGTTAAACTTAGTCGCGGTAGTATATATCATTTCCCCAGAACTGCAGTGCGGACATTGAACAATTAACACCATGTGATTAACAAGTGTCAACTATGCGCGATTATCTGCAACACCTAATCGCCACTACAGTTTCATAATTTGTACGTGTTCATCATAACTAGTGTTGCGAGTGTAACCGGATTGATCAACTTGTAACTGATTTGGGGTATTTGACTATTGGTATGTCGATGTAATACTAGCTTTAAACTGCGGCAGCTGTAAGCCACTATAATACGTAATTTATAAAATATTTCTTATATACTGTTCATATGTATTTAGCTATAGTTATTTTTGGCCATTGTTCAAACTTTAAACTTAAATCGATAGCCATCGCATAACAGGAATATAAAGAAACAAACTATTTTTTTATTGTAGTCATTATATCCAGTTTTATGGAAAATTCATGATGTTCTAAGCGGTATGTGATTAATCTTGTACTTACATAATAATGGTGTTGCTTGGCTTAAACGATAGATTGATTCGAAAAATAGAATCGAATATAATGGTCTTTTTGTATAGTTTTAATAGAAACGTAATGTAAAAGCGTGTCCTATATTGCAATGTGACAGGATGACAAATAGACTTTGTTCTTAAGATTTGCAAATATACATTTATTGTACAGTTTAACAAATTAGAGCATAGACTCAGACGATATTATTTCTTTGACGAGAACTTACATTCCTGGTTAATCAACATCATAACATATCGAATCAATTGAATCCCTTTTTTTTTATTGCGAAAAAGTAAGAAACGGGCATGCAGGCCACCTGATGTTAAGTGGTCACTGCAGCCCATGGACA
>DWON01006773.1:0-13570 GCA_018251015.1 Phocides pigmalion okeechobee
AATATAATATTTACATAGTTTTGGAGAAGTTAATTGTCATTATTATACAGTAATTTTAAAAATAATAGTAGTGATAGGGATTGTTATAGTCTGAATAGAATTTGTTATACAATGTTAATAATTTTAAAGAATTGATGTTAAGAAATAATAGTATTACTTTTAATATAATAATGAAAGTCATAATAATATATATACTATAATACATTAATTAATTATTTGTACACGTCAAATTCTGTCTGTAATGAAAATTATTTAAAAGTCAATTTCGTTATGATTTATTAACAAATTTCGTTGATGTTATTGTCTTGGTATTCTTGAATGACTTGACTCTTTACGCACAGAACTTTAGTGATTTACTTATTTTAAAGTAATCACTGGATTCTATTTGTGCTAACTGAAAACCATCTTTTCTGTTGAATTTCTCAAAATGTTTCTTTATCTCTATTGTCTCTCTGGGTTTGAAATTAAGATATAAGATTATCTAGAAGCTTCCAAGACATAATGGAACAAAACGACACATATTATATTATAATTAAAAACTCTTTTTATGTGAGAAGAGCAGCAAACGAACATGCAAACCACGTGATGTTAAGTAGACGCAGTCTATAGACGTCCACGTACAACCACAAACACGACCAAAAGCTTATCTGACCTCAAACGCAGATACGTTGTTACTCCTGAGGACTAAGCTGTTCACGTCGCTTCAAAGTGTAGGCGGCAACTGCACCTCTCCAACCGAAACACAAGTAACAACAGAAGTAACACAAGTATAGAAGAACAGTAAGAAATACAAGTAATGGTTTACGGCGGATTACGAAGGCGGCGGTGGTCCTCCGCGGTCGAACTACAGTTCTCCCACATTCAAAAACTTAAAAAGATGTCACAAATGTATGAATAAAATATGGACCCGTCTTTTCTCGCAACGAATATTTTTATACCGTTTCATTAAGGTCCCAAATTGCCATTCCCAAAGGCCCCAGAGTAAGAAACTGCTTGTTTAAACACAAACAATAAACACACCGAAGTTTGTGAAATATAAGTTTTTGTACAAAATAATTCTATAACAACGTACAAAAGTTACAACTTGTAATTATTATTTACTATACTACAGAATTCTAATTAGAACTTATACGCTTGTGTCTACGTATTGTGTTGTCTTAAGTAACAGTCACTACAAACCAGCTACGGTATCGGGTCTGGTAATTTGCGTCAGCTCTTGTGAACGCGCACGTCATTACTTAAACAAAAACTTAAAATTAATTAAACTCTGTCTGGTCTATAATTTCAAAATGTACAATTTTCTAATTTTACACTTTTCTTTTCTGGCTGCAACCATTTTTTTTCTTATTACTTATTAAGTAGTCGCTGCAGGCATACAACATCCAAATACAATTTAAAATAGAATTACAGTTCTACTAGATGCGTTGCTACTCTTGAAGTCTATAATATTCGCCTTGTTTGAACGCGTGGCCGACAACCGCAACTCTCCAACAGAAACGCAAATTGCTTCAAGACGGATTATTAAAGTGGTAATTGTAAACAAACTATATTTCTGCCATATGTTGAATATGAATAAGTGAGTTGGGAATCACACTTTTGCACCGACACAGTGGTACCTCCTCTATCGATCTGTGTACTCCAAAAATTCTGAAAGGTAGTCGTTCCAAATAATTTTAGAAAACATGATTTTAAACTAATATTTTCGCAGAATTTATACATTTTATAATGTTGTGGTTACTCACGATCATTACTGATTAGTTGTTGAGTCCTTAGTTCATGCAAGTCACAAATAGTGCAAAGTACACTGCGTAAAGATACAGTTAGTGATCTGTTTCGTGATATGGAACCAAAAAAAGAAAAACGAACTAGACGTAGAGTAGACCGATTAATTTACCATTAGTATCTGTCAACAGTTTCCCAGTCACCTTAATGTCGCCGTGACCACGATACATGCTACTGGTTCGAAATAACGGCAATCATAAATCAAAATCATTGATCTTGAGTACTCGGTACATAATAAATATGTAGAAGAGTAAACAAGAATAATAACTTGGGTAGGTGCCTGTCTGCGATATACCAGTTTCAACGACGTAATTGAAAACTTTATCATCGCAGACTCTGATAAGACAACGAATCTACCTATCTAGCGAAATGCGAAATTTAATAATATGGTAATACCTTTTTCAACTAAGAATATGAGTTTGCACAAATTGCCTTGTGTTTATGATATCCACTGGAATTTTGGTCGATATTTGATGCTAGTCTTTTATAAGCGAGAAGCGACCGAAGGTTTTGTCGCGTAAAGCTATATTTGGGTATCGGTATATGTAAGGACCGATCAATTTACAGATAAAGCAATCATATTAGTCCTTATGAGTAGAAACGTATTTGTGATCGAAATCAAGCCGGACTCCTGATTCTATTTGAGAATGTTAATTGATGACATTGACATTTTCAAAAAATATGTGTATTTTGGAGTTTCTATTACCACCTCATTTCAAAAACGAGAGACCCGACGAGTCTGTGACTTTCAGAGAGAGTTCTGTAAAAAATCTACTTTAAATAAAAAATATTTTTGATATTTGGTGTTCATTTCATCTTCTGACGACTGTGATTTACTATCATCAAATGCAAGCTCATTTACTACATAATCTAACATAGATTTATAAAAATATGTATGTATTAAAAGCAAACCTAAGATATCATAAAGTTCAAAGTACTATTGATACCGATTTCGCTGGTCAAGCTAGCCAATAAATAGCCCTCAATTGACGTGACCCTTCCGTATTAATAGAACACTGTAGTCTTTTATTGGCGATGACCAGTCAGATAGATAGAACCGTATAGATTACAATGGAAAATAAGGTCTAATTAACAATTGATGGAACTTTGATTATAGTTATAAATTCCACATTTTTTGTAAAAGAGAGAAAGGATCCAGGAGGAAATCAATTCCAGAATTGTATTTAGAATCGACGCGACCATCTTAGTCTTAGGGAGTAGTAACGCATATACCTCCGTCCTCAGGTAGAACTTCAGTCCCGTTTGAGGTTTTATGTGGATTTCCGTGGGCTACAGCGACTACTTATCGTCTGCATTCTCTTTTTTCTCTTTTTACAAGAAAATGTGGAACTGAGTTGAAAAGAACCTTTTAGAGGCCTAAATCTAGCATAATAAATTAAAAGTGAGAGAACCATAGTTCGACCGGGGAAGTACCACCGCCGCCCTTATAATACACCGTAAAGCATTACGAACTCAGATAGGATTTCACTCGCAGTCTATAGACATTTTCGTATAACCATTACTTAACATTAGCTGGTTTGCATGATAGTTTGCTACTCTTCTCACATAAAAAAGAAGCTAAAGGGCTAATGAATGAATTACAAAACAAAGAACCCGGGTTCATTAATAATGACACTATTCCAAGTCTAAACATCCGAACAAAGCCTTGAGTAAACCAATAACAAATCCAGAGGGCAGCTGGCAACCGACGCGTGGTTACAACCAACAACAGAAACGGGATTGTCTATTTTTAAACCGTACTCAAAATACGTCGCAAATGCAAGCCGCTTCGTATAAGTGGGACAATTAGTGATCGATACAATGTCGAGTGGTCGCGTTCGGGGAAGTTGCGGACAGTTGGCGGAATATCCATATTCGAAGAGTATCGCTATGAATATCACGGAAATATCAACTGAAAAAGGATTTTATGAATATTGTTCGGTATTAACGAACGCGATGCAAATTAAACAATTAACTTGTTAGTCATTGAACCGCACTTCCATATACGTACAAGCTAAGATTTTGGGCATTGAGCAATGAAGTGGAAAATATTGGATTTTCGTATGCATTACTCGCAGTGGTAGCTTAGAGGTAAGATCCCAGCTTATAATAACACGGGCAGCTCAGGATTCCAACCCCTAGTAATTTCCACTTTTCTAAGACACATTTTTATAGCTCGTTGAACCGATGGCCTATGGCGCCGCAAGATTCTCGAATGGAGAGCACACACCGGAAAGCGCAGTGTAGAACGGCTCCCACTAGATGGAAGGACGACATCATAAAGGTCGCTAGGATTCGTTGGGCGCAGTCTGCACAAGATCGGTCGCATTGGAGATCTATGGGAGAGGCCTACGCGTCCAGCAGTGGACGTCAAAAGGCTGAGATGATGATGAGAGCATTTTTATGTTGATAAGTAGCAAACGAGCGTACGAGCCATCTTATGTTAAATGGACTCTGCAGTCCATGAACATCCACATAATAGCAAACAGAACTAAAGTCCTGCCTGATTTCTTGTGCACAAATGTGTTGCTACTCTTGAGGATTGAAATGGTCGCCTCGCTTATAAGTGTATCACACAACCGCACATCTACAACCGAAACCCAAGAACTGCTTTACGGCGTATTATAAGGACAAGGGTAGTGCCACATCAGTTCAAACCTGGACTCGAACCCGAGCCCGTCGGCTTTAGAGGCGGACGCGCTACCACCTGCGTCACGCAGCATTACAACATTAAGGATATATTATGAAGAACTTTATCTTGAAAATTTTTGGACCGCTTTTTCAAGGGATTTTTTGAGTAGTACACCTTAGTATTTTAACATTGTGATGTACTAAGTGTGCACTAGTACTATAAAAAATATTAAGCAAATTGCTAATCCCACGGCTGTGCCATCTCTTTGTAACTAATAATGTAATGTTTTACAAGAATCCGAAATATAAGTAACTTTCTAGACTTTTAAAGATTTCTCAAAGATGCATTTGTCGACAATTTACGGGAAAGTTCCGTTTTAAACGACTAAACGACGTGTTGGTTGTCACTTTGGACGGTTAACGACGTCGCTAGCGCCAAGTTTTTGAAACGAACACATTTTTAAACGCGGAAAATTTATTTTAAACGGTTTTGAAGTACGGCGTAGCTTGTTGAGATATGAAAAATGCTCTACGTATTTTTTTTGTCTCAATTTACTGTAGACAGGTAAAAAGATGGAAGGATGGAATTGTAAAGAGAGGGTATAATTGCTTCCGCAGTAAGATGAAAGACGTAAGGAAATTAAACATACCTACATTATGTGGGTAGGTTTGAAGGGAGCAACAAAGACAGCGAATTGACGCAAATTTACAATTACCTACAATAGGGCTATGGAATTCAGAGATACAATACAATACAAAATTCTTTATTGTACACCAAATGATAAATGAAAATATGCGATTGAAAATATTGCACGTACAGTAGGTGTCCTTGTCACTATATTAACGACTATTTATATATTTAAATTAGCGAGATATTTATTAGTTAGTAAAAATTTATATAAGGTGGCGGGTTGTAGAAACATCAATTATTAGTCTGCCATTAATATTATCCGGGAAGGTGGTAGAACTGGAAGGTTGAACTTGGAAGGTACCACCATAAATAAATGGTTGTCGTCTCACTTAGATACTAAAAAGAAAAACATATCTGTGATCAACTTCAGGATTGACTCTTGTTTTATATGGAGATTCCCCCATACATAATTATGTGAATTGGTTTCTATAAAACATGCAACAACGCCTAGATGCAAGTCCATATAGAACAGGAAACAAATCTGAAGTCAATCATAACTGCGTTGCGTCTCCTGACGACAGCGGACATAGGTAAGTCGGCTACAAGACAATTGAGCCCAACAATGCAACAGATGCAACATATCTGCCTGTGTTTGTAAGTTTGCCAATCGTGACTGGGAAAAATGGTTTGTTAACACCAAAAAACTGTTAAGTGTCTGTGAAAATGCTTTGAGCTTATGTTGAAACAAGGTTAAACGGATGAACAGTTATCAGTCTTGAAATCTGAGACGGCGTTACATTTACTTTTTCACTAAACACGTAAACGTTTACTTGAGCAATATACCCTGGATCAGAACAGTGTCACGATATCTCCACATTGTCATAAGAGGCGACTAAAGAGAGGTTTTCAGGATTGAAAGCGATAAGAGGTCGAGCCGTTCCGACATAGCGATCGCGGGAAGGATATTGGTATGAAAGATCCCACACAGGTAGATGCAAAGGGCAATGTTCGTACGGCTGAGGATGTCAGTTAGTCAAGTATCTCAATAACAGAAATTTGGCCAATAAACTTTTATGTACTTAATGTGTATCAAATATATATTAATATTAATGCATTACCAAAATATCTGTTTTCCATTACAAAAAGAAAAATCTAAATCGATTGACTTCATGACATTATTACGTCATTATGCTAATAAATTGACCTCATGACGTCCTGATGTCACGTGACTCGACGTCATTCGTTGCATTGTTACGCTCTTTTGTCATGTACGTGCTCATAAAATTTCAAAATTGTGGATTTTGTATTAGACTAAATTACCAGAATTTGTCCAAGGGTTAATCTTTCTTTATAATTTATTTAAGTAATAAAAGTAATGTTAGTTAATAGTATCAGGCGTTACTTTTCGGAAATCCATGCTATTAAGTTCTAGTTAAAAACTACTTTGCAAAAATCCGCCACCACAATGTACTACAATGTCCTACAATGTACTACAATGTACCACAATGTATATACTTCAAAGCATGCACTATGCCCAAGGATAGGAAAAAGTGAAGTGATTAAAAATATATACCATTACACATATTGGTACTAATAGTAGAGCATCGTCTCCGGAGATGATGCATTGTGGTTGCGGATCGTTGTAAGTAGTTTTTAACAATAACTTAAAAATACTTAAAAATTACGATGATTTATGCCATATATTGCTTCAAAATAACTTAAATTAATGTAAATGGAACCATCCCTAAATCCCTTATCATTTTAAATGGATCTACGTAATTAAGAATAACTACCCTTATTACCACAAAACGTACACTAACAACAGACTAATTGAAAACGTTCCCATTTTACACAAGTCGGCTAAAGGTCTATGATATCCAAATAGAGCAATTTCGTTAAGTATAAAGGGTTTTTATGATTGATTACTTTATGTCTCCGTCTATTATTAATCCGGGTCAATGCGATCACGCGATTTAAAGTTCACGACACGTCGTTGTGACGACGATAATCTTGACACACTAATGCTAATGCTTTAGATATATTTCATATATGTCGTTACTAAAAAGCTAATAGAATTAAAGCGCCATTTTGTTGAAATTCGTCACCTATTTCATAAATAATAAGGTTTTTTATGTGAGAAGAGTATCAAACGAGCACGCAAACCACGTGATGTTATGTAGTCGCAGCTCATAGATATCCACGTCCAACCTCAAAAACGACTGAACTCGTATCTGAGCTCGAACGTTAGATACGTTGCTATTCGTGAGGATTAAAATGGTCGCTTCGCTTCAAAGTGTAGCCGGCAACCGCACCTCTCTATTCCAAACACAAGTAATGAAATCGTAATAAATAAAAATGAAATCGTTTAATGTTACAAACAGCCACATATGCTTTGGGAATGTTTTAACGCTGTGTAAAAGGTATTTAGTATATACCGATGTACCCACCCACTTAGGCATGTATACTAGAGAATAATTTTCGACTATGATTGAACAGAACATAGTATTAACCAACATCTGATAAATCGCCACCTACGTAATCAATTAAACGTCTAAATTGATTGTTAGATAGTTCTACGTGTTATTGTAATTGATTATCTTCAAGGGTTATCATTTTCTCTGCATCTTACAACATGTAATTCTGGGCGCGAAGGGCTTACGGCTCCTACACACCTGTGTTGTACCGACAAATTTGTATGGATTACTGGCGAACAAAAGTGGTGTGTTTACGTCAGTGCTATAAGACTGGAGCGGACATTACGTCTATGTATTCGTAGATGATACACTGATGCTAAAAAATACAAAATTTCAGTGAATAGTCGACGTATCTTCAGTCTAAAGAAATAAACTCTAGTTAAAACCGCCTCCCGCAACGCTGACCCGATCTAA
Organism: Phocides pigmalion okeechobee; assembly: GCA_018251015.1. Classification (NCBI taxonomy): domain Eukaryota; kingdom Metazoa; phylum Arthropoda; class Insecta; order Lepidoptera; family Hesperiidae; genus Phocides; species Phocides pigmalion. The sequence continues at coordinate 7,933 of DWON01006773.1, forward strand.
TATATGACCGCAAGAGTAAATGTGTTAAATTCTAAAGGTGGTGATATGTACCTTTCAAGAGCCAAAATTTTGAAAGGTAGTAGAATTATAGTTGGACCGGGTGGTACCACCGCCGTCCTCAGAAACCGTCGTTTAAAATTTTGTAGTTTTGGAGTAAATGGACCTCGCCCGACGTTGCTTAACTTTTCGATCTATGGCCATGAATGTTACCACTAGCGGTCACCCATCCAAATCCCGAACTCGCCCGGCATTGCATAAATTTTCGATCTATGGCCATGACTTTTTACCACCGACGGTCACCCATCCAATTCCCCACCGCGACCGACGTTGCTTAACTTATCGATCGTTTACGATCTACATAAGCTAAGGCTATATATACTTCAACCTGTTTCGAACCGTCTCAATGCAATAACACTCCTTATTTGCACGTAATACCTATTGTTTGGACCATAGCGCCATGTAGAGTCGCATAATGCATTGTAATGTTGTTTTCGCCGAGATCCTGTTATTGTCACGTTTTTAAGAAGCCCGCTTAGTCACCAAACCGCTAAAGCTCTCAGACATTACTGACTCAATAAAATCTTTTAATGTCTTTAACATTTTAAGCCAGAGATGCTCAAAGATCCGTACAAATTGTAGTTCCACTGCAGCGGTAATACCGCTTACATACTCTTCCACTTATATCTATTGTTTGAGATAATATATATTTACAATAATGAAAATCTTAAAACTAATTATAATAAAGCCTAACAACCTAAATAATTTAAAGGCAGTCCGAGCCCATGCGGCATGGTTCCAAGAATGCTAGCTCCATTCCCGCATTAAAAAACATTAGCAAATATCTGCGCGAGATATGAACCAGCCCTTATTATTTAAATGCCCTTGAAGTTTAAATATTGTCAAAGTTCATATAAGTTCAACCTCCCACTAAATATACACAGATAAAATACTAAACGAAATGGCTCACATACAGCATTTTATTACATAATACAGTCAAGATTTTATACAGCATTCTATCACTTCTTGTATAACCTTAAAATTTGAGTACCGCTGCCCTCAATATATCAGATTAACTACAATGACCGCCCACAACAATTGAGTTTCGACGCCCACACACGTAAATATAAAACACTGAGTATGTTGGTATCTATATCACTTCAATTAGGCCTTTTTACGTGCGAAGAGTAGCAAATGAGCACGTAGACGACCTGATGTTACCACTTTGACTACGACGCTCAGCAGACTAAGCAGGAGCTTACAGCTTTCTACAGATTGAAAATGCGTCGACAATTCACTGAAATATTGTATTTTTTAGCATCTGCGTATCGTTTACGAATACGCTGACGTAATGTCCGCCGTCAGACTTGTAGGGCCGACGTAAACACAGCACTTGTTTGTCCGTTATCCATACATGATTTGTCGGTACAACACAGGTGTGTGCAAGCCGCAAACGGGTTTCGCCGGGCATTACACAATTGTTGTGAGCTGTAGGGAAAGTGTGAAGTAGTCGCTGCAGCCCATGGACATCCACATACGACATTAATCAGGACTGAAGTCATATCAGAGCTCGTATGTAGATACGTTGCAAGTGCTGAGTCTGAGAGCGAGATGGTCGCTTCGCTTGTAAGTGTAGCTTGTTATATTGTTAACGTGGGGAACATCTTAGTCCTCAGGCGTAGCAATGTATCTAAGTTCGAGCTCAGATAGGATTTCGGTCGTATTTGTCGTTGTGCGTCGATGTCTATGGGCTGCGACTACTTAACATCAGATGATTTGCATGCTCGTTTGCGGCTCTTCCCAAATAAATATATAAAATTTCTACCCTACTTTAAGGTAATGGATTACGTTCGTACGTCTTCAAATATTTAAAGGTAGATCGTCATAGCTTTACATATTGTTAAGATTCTCCCTAGCGCACATACGCGACACATCATTCAATTATTCAAAGTATGAAGTAACTATGGAGTTCATATTGGACGACAACCAAGCTTTCGGGCGTGATGGCTTGAAAATTTTAAGGAGTCTAGTCTAGACACGCTACATGAAATCTATATCTACTTTGCGTACATATAAATCTATCTTATATACTTACTTATTTTATAAATTTAAAGGTGGGAGAACTATAGTTGGACGGGGGAAGTACCTCCGCCGCCCTCATAATCCGCCGTAAAGAATTACTTGTGTTTCGGTTGAAGAGGTGCGGTTGCCGGCTACACTTTGAAGTGAGGCGAATATCTTGGTCCACAGGAGTAGCAACGCATGCGTTTGAGCTCAGATAGGATTTCGGTCTTGTTTGTGGTTGTACGTGGATGTCTATGGGCTGCGACTACTTAACATCAGATAGTTTGCATGCTCGTTTACTACTCTTCTTACATCAAAAAAATCTTTATCTCAACTAACTCAACAAACTTCAAAATAACTTTAACTGAAAATAAAACAGACTTAAAAGAATGTAAATGATATGTAATTTCAAATAGGACTTTTATATTATGTTATTTGTATACCCAAAAGGGTCGAATATAGCGCACTGTATGTAACCATTTGAATAACTATATGACCTATATGCACAAATAAAGAATTAATTAATAACTAATTAAAAGAAATTTCATCTTTTTATTTCCTACTTTAGAGATGGTAATTTTCCTCAAATTTATTTTTATTGTTTTATAATTACAAATCTAACATATCTAAACCTAATCATAAGAAAAGCTTAACCTAACCAATCCTGAACCTAACCTAAACTACCGGGTGTATGTGCTCATGCGACATGATACCAAGAACGCTGGTCACATTCGCACGCTGAATAGCGAATGCACTTCTCTTCACGAGATATGAACCAGCCCTCTTGTCACTTCTTCGGCTGCCCTATAACGATTTATAAAGTGGCTTTGACGTAAGTAGACGGTATGTAACAAGCATCTTATATAACAATACTCTACCAGTTTACAAAGCAAATATATAAAAACTGATTACTTCATTACACAAGCGCTAATAGCCGCGGCGGAAGGTAAGTTTGTTTATAAAAACAATTAAATAGGAAGGGCCTAGCATTGAGATAGGGGAGCGGTGCGGTACGTCATGAGTAGGGTTGCCATCTTCAAGAAATTATCACTTAAATTCTCAACAGCAAATGTAGAGTCTTTTTAAAGGTTAATTATTATGGATCATGGTACATTATTTATGTACACTTTTTAATTAAAAGTCAAGGTATATCCAGACAAAAAAAAATGTAAAAGGCTTTTAACATCTTAGTCCTCAGGAATAGCAACTCATATACGTTCGAGCTCAGAAAGGATTTCGGTCGTGTTTGTGTTTGTACGTGGATATCTATGGGCTGCGACTACTTAACATCAGGAGGTTTGCATGCTCGTTTGTTACTCTTCTCACATAAAAAACGGGACACATAAGTTGAATATAATCACGATGACAATGCAACTTGTACAGGACGCGTCATTCACGACCAGAACTGGACGTCCCGTGTCAGAGGACGCTTGGCAACCCTAGTCATGAGTCAATCAAGCGTACACATACGTGAGTCAAACCAAATGTCCGCCCGTTTAGATTAGACGAGGCAGTAAACTAGTGTTTATTTACGGCGCCGGAGGAAGGGGCTGCTAAAGCAGGATACGAACGTACGGACGGAGTGATATTTAGCTATTAACACTTCGACTGCGGAGTCAGTGCTCATATTTATATCATTTCAGACTAATATCATCGCGGAATTTATACATCTTACTAGGTTACGGATACTCCCGATTAACGATTTTTGATTGATGATATTACGAACCAGTTGCATGGCTCGTGGTGATGGCTGTTTATCGGTCATACATTTTACTATTTACCGTACTTACGATTAATGATTTTCTATTTTGATTGCCGATATTACGAATCAATTGAATGGCCCGTGGTCATGGCTGTTTAATGGGTCAAACAACCCTGACCACAAGTTATGCAACTAGTTCGAAATATCGGCAATATGAACGCTACAGTCAACGTGTTAATAGTTAAATATCTCTCCGTCCATACGTTCGTATTCTGCTTTAGTAGCGTTTTCCTCCGGCTGCGGCTTCAAACGAGTAAACAGCCGTGACCACGAGTCGTATAACTAGTAAAAAATATCGACAATAAAAAATCTTTAGTCATGAATACCACAATAATAACATACCCACATTTAAATACTCGGTAAATAGTAAAATGTATATATCAAGTCAGTGTTGTGGGAAGCGTCTACGAATCCGCAGCCTTTATGTCCGCCCGCAATCTTGTTTCGCCTACGTAAACACAGCACTTGTGTTCGCCCATACTCATGTCAATTAGTATGAATACAACAGCCGTACAAGCGGGATGCACGTCACATTAGTTGAACACAACAGTAGTGTTTCCAGCAGTTACAGTGTTAATATCAAACTGTACACGAAAATACTTGTGTCCTTAACTACTGTTTATATTTTCTTTAAAAGCCACATGCTCTTCATATCATTGTTATTCAACATAATTGAGACTTGAGTTTTGTGAGGAGCGCCGTTACTGCAGAGACCCATTAAAATAATTGTTGTACATGAACCATTTAATTATGATTCACATATCTATACGCATATAAACATGACGTATTTAATATGATTTTAAACTAATATTATCGCGGTATTTATACATTTTAGTAGGTATCAGATACTAAGGATTAACGATTTTTTGTTTTTTATTTGCCGATCATACTCCTCATAATATAGCATAATAATAATATGTACTGAGCTTTAACGAGTTACGTCTAAGTTGAATAACTCGTCAAACACTTACATATAAAAAATAGGACATACATAATAATTGCCTAGCTTTATCTTCATCAATCTATCAAAGTATTTCTTGTGCTTCGGTTGGAGACGTGTGGTTGCCGGCTACACTTTAAAGCGAGGCGACCATCTTAGTCGAGCTCAGATGGGATTTCGGTCGTGTCTGTGGTTGTACGTGGATGTCTTTGGGCTGCGACTGCTTAACATCAGGTTGTTTGCATGCTCGTTTGCTGCTCTTCTCACATAAAAAAATCCTCGATGACATTAGTTTAAAATCGAGTATTTACTCGTCAAAAAATTATCTTCAATGAATTGTATCCGCGGATGTGTCCCAGTGCCGCTTGTTTATAGAAGCCGCCCCAGTTTAAGAGCAAACGAGAAGGTAGTTTGTTTTAGTACTTCGAACGCTGATCTGTTTGACATCCACACACGATTACGCTGTCTCATGTCACTGTCTTTCTAATGTTATACTGTGTGATGTGTACCGTATGTATTGATTTAACACTGATTGCAGCGCTCAAAACATTGGATATCTTGGTATTCATTACTTCAATTGGGTCTTTTTTATGTGTGAAGAGTAGCAAACGAGCGTGCAGACGACCCGATGTTAACACTTTGACTGCGGCGCTCATATATTAGATCGGGTATAGCGGCGGCACTAAACTGGAGCTTATTTGATTAGCTTGAAGATACGCCGACATTACTGTAATGGTGTATTTATTAGCGTGTGTATAAAATGTACGAATACACAGACGTTATGTTCGCCCCCAGTTCTGTAGCGTCGACGTAAACACAGCTTTTTTGTTCGTTTGTGTGTACGAGCCGCAAGCGCGTTGCGCCGGGCATTACAC
>DWON01006774.1:0-13570 GCA_018251015.1 Phocides pigmalion okeechobee
AACGTGTACACATATATGTGGCGCCTAATTCAATCAAAATCAAAATATTTTTATTCAAGTGAATTGTTTATAAATTATTTTTGAACGTCAGTAAACTACCGTCAAAAATAGTAGCCCATCTGTAATGTAATCTATAGGTAGGGCTAATCTGCTAATGTGTTTGACTGGGTTGGATTCCTCTTGGTTTTCAGAAGTAGAAACACACGTATATAAGACCTCAGATAGGTCTAAGTCCTCTTTGAGGTTGTACATGGATGCCCATGGGATGCACAAGCTACTTAACATGGTATTTGTTATTCATCCTATAATTAGTAAGGCAGGGCATGTCACCTCGAGCAGGTCGGGCAGCGCGAAGGTGACGTTGAGCGGCTTCATGACCTTGCTCTTGTAGTTGTGCTCCAGCAGCAGCGGCGTGTACAGGATGTTCTTCCACTGCCGGCTCAGCACGATCACTCCCTGACGTGACATTGGATATACATTAATTGGAGCAGATCCCTGACATACAGCAATTGGAGAGAGAAAGAAATATTGTTGAAGTATAACATTAACAACGATTGGCTCCAATTGAGTCAATTTGAAAAAATGAATCCAATATTATGACACATTTTGACTTTACATAATTATATTCAGCACACATAAAATTATTCTTACACGTGTTTTAAACAATTTTGCTAGTCAGTTCGCTATGTCTGTTCGCAAAAATGGCAACAAAGTATTTTAGTTAGGGTAACATTGTAGAAACTGCTAATGCCCTGTGGAAAAGTATTTTTTTAAAGTTAGGCTTTTTAAAATAATAGGGGAAATATACAAAATTGCTTTAAAAAAAATTAGATTTCCCTCAAATCAGTGCATTGAATAAAATATAGAGAGGTCAAAATTGAAATTTCTTCAAAGGAAAAATGAACAAAATGGAATGGTTATGTGAGTCCGTAAATTGATTGAGCAGGTTGATGGGTCGCAGTTGCGGCGAGGTACCTGTCGCAGCGTGGACAGGGAGGGCAGGTGGCGCTCGGCGAGGTCGGCCTGCACGGCGGCGGCGTCGGCCTGCAGCGCGTACCGCAGCAGCACGGCGCACAGCTGCAGCGACGGCTCCTCGCGCAGCTGCTTGGCCATCGGCGTGTGCCGCCCGTAGCGGCTCTGCGCCACACCACCACCGTACACGACGGTACAGAATATAATACCCATGGAGAACTGACGTGAATCGAACCCACGGTCAATGGATAACAGTTAAAGTCACTAATCCAAGAGGCCATCTTTAACTGTTATTATATTATTTGTTATATATAATTATTCAGCAGACGATTTAAGAGAGAAGACTAGATTAGACTCTTGTATTCTATTCTGTTGAACAGTGACAAAATTGAATGTATTTTTTCAAGTGCATAATTCCAATCGTGTTTTCTATTATAGTAATATTTAATGACTTTAATATTTTTATTTTTATATTATCTTGTTGCTTTTATCTTAACCCGGTTACACAACGTCATAGTCACCATTAATTCCTTACTTTTTAAGAAAGATAAGTACCTTAGGCAGTGTGTGGTGGGGGGCTCTGTCGAGGGCCGAGGCCATGAGGCTGGCGGCGGTGGCGGCGAGGCGGCGCGCGCGCGCGCGGTACAGCGCCACCACGCGGATGCCCAGCCGGTTGCACGGGTTCATCCACGCGTTGATTGCCGGAGAAGCCGTGCTCAGCAAGTTCCAATCCAACCTAACATAGAATCATAGATTCTTAAATTTTAGAAGAGTAGCAAACAGTTTAGCATAACACCTAAAATAAACGCTGTAGGCGACATCCATACCCTACGTAAAACAGGACTAAATTCCTATTTGAATGTATGCAGAGAACGCATATGCGCTTACTATTCCTGGTAATTAATATGATAGGCCTTTATAAGTACATTCGACAAGAATACGTCCTTACGACATATATAAGTATCGCTTCAAGAATTATGATGCCGGCAGTCGTACCCTACAAGTCGTACTTTCTTTTTTGACGTGTGAGGTCCAAAAATTTAAAGAAATTTAAATTATTAAAATAATAGTAAATCGTAACATAGAAAGAAAAATATTTTACCTTGTATAGTCAATCTTCTTTGTAATCGGCGTACGTGGAGGCGCGGCAAAGTTGAACCACACCACTTTCAAATCTATTGCACAAGATGACGTGTTACCAGTGTCCTTTGCAGGGACCATAGTCGTGGTACTATCGTTAGAGGGCTCATCCGGTCCTGGGGTGGAAGGCTCCGGAGGCGGTGGCACTGGAGGTGGCTGAGAGGTGCCCAAGTTTGGAGTACTCGGCTTCGAGTTGGACTCTCTCTTCCTGAACAGGTCTTCAATGCCAGATGAACGGTAGCTTTTAGTTTTTTCCTTATCAGGTTTAAGTTCCTCAGCAGACTTCACTGATTCCCTGCAGCTCTCGCTGTCCGTCCTCACTGGTTTCTTTGTTTCTTCGTTAGGTTTGTGAGACTGGGAATGTTGGGACACTTTGATGGACACGCCTTCTAAGCCGCACTCAAACATAATGTATCCAATGGAATTCTCTTTTTGACTGTCTGCAGTTCCATTTTGACAACACTGAAAAAGTAATTACAACTTATTAACTATCCGCGACTTGTGGAATGTTTTCACACAGAGAAATTATTTCCGAAACAAAATGTTCCCGAAATGAAATGATCTATTCGTATCTTCAATCCACTTAATTCACTCATTTAAGTTAAATCTATATTTCGTTAAGAAATTAGTAAGTATAAAATATGTATCTCTACATTTATATTTGTAATATTAATAAAATCAAATTTTCTATATGTAAATTATGTAGTTTTATTATATCATAAAATCTTCGAAAATAATATTATTACTTACCATAGATTCGCATCCTTTTGTGCATGAATCTGCTCTAGTGAATTTAAACGAGACCTTAGAATGTTGGCAAGGGATGCCTGTGATAGTCGCGTCTTTCAGCTGCGATGATTCGTTTCTGATGCGTCGAAGTTGTCCGTGAACTTTTCCTGAATTAGAATTTACAAAATTTAATGCTAAAAACTCATATTTGTAACTTATCTATATGTTAAATTACCATTTTAATTTGAAACTATTACACGTGATATCATCACATAAATTTTTAAATGTGCGGAAATTTGTATTATTTTGAAACGAAATGTAGCTTCTATGTTAATTTAGGTTACAGACTATAAATATCAAAACATGTCAACTTCCGCTATAATATTAGTGAGATATTGAACATAACTGTTATTGTATAGAGCCAATAAGTATGTAACTATGAATAAGTATGATAAAAACTTACCAATATTTAGAGTGATAGTAGTATCTTCACATTGTTGTTGAGAGGTTTCTATGTACACGGGTTCACCTTTTTCTGGTCCTCGCTTTCGCCCAGACCCTGAAGATTGGGCAGATATCAATGCGCGGGGACCCTTCATAATTCCCAACGACTTTTTGCTACCTAAAGCCCTCATCGTTGGTCGGTAGTACAGCTGGACGGACTCAAGGGTTTTCTTGGAGCTAACATATTTAGCTACCACGTTTTCTATGGATACTCCGAAAAGAGACACGCAGGTCAGGTCTTGTATATTGTCCAACGCTGAGAACGATATCATATCCTCAACAACAGATGATTGAATGAAAATAATATTTACTTTTGGCACTGTCAATGTAGCCTGAAGTTGATCACAAATCGTCTCCTCGTATACATTGGATTGCTGGATTGTAGCAAGTTTACATTTGTCATCTTTCTCTAATAGTATGCTGGACTCATTTCTAGATTGCATTTGCGGGAGCCAGTTTAAAACATACTGTTTCTGTTTCAGAACATTCGAAGTCTTCACCGAAGATATGCAAAGCAGACGCAAATGGTTGATAACCGTTATTGGATGGATGTTTGCTAGGACAGGTGTCAAGGACTCGACAAACTTCTGAGTGCTTTCTAATACTAATGGTGTAAGCATTACGTCTACTTCACCGCGCAATTTTACAAATAGACCGCTTTTACTATCACTTGTTGTTGTTGCTGTTGATGCTGAGCTTTTGTCCGTGGTATTTTCTTGATTATCTTGCATACTTTGTGGCAGATCCCACCAACCCTGAGAGTATGGATGTGCCTTAATTTGTGAATTGAAGTGAGGTGTTAAATTTGTAAATGGACCATGTTGATTTTGATTACCATGCCCATCCTTCTTAGGAATCAATTTCAATATATGCACTTTTCCTTGGGAATCAAAAGTGGGGAGATATTTCTGGCCAATATAAACTAATGAACCATCGTCGGCCCTTTTAAAAAGTGGCAGTGTAAAAACATCGCTACCCGTGGGCAAGGAACACGTGGACCAATTGCCACACTTATACTGAGGCAAATTATTGATGTAACTTGACATAAGTAATGGTGAGTCTACAATCGGTTTGTTGGTTTGCATGTGTAGATTGACAAGAGTCATATCTTCTTGAGAGGATATTGCTGAAATAAACGAAGTAGACGACACTGATCCACTCTCCGAGTCAGGCTGCACGCCCGTGCTCAAATTGCTTATTGTGTCTGGTCCATCGATTATATCAGACCGAGGAATAGACGATGTCCATTTTTCATTGGTTATGTCATTTATGCCAAAGGAACTTTTTTCTTTTGGATTGCTGTGACGACTGCCAAAAGAGTGTTTTAAGCTGGACGACCGGCTGGGGAACATGTCTTCGTCTGCAGAAAAGAAAGCTTCTGAGTGATTTTCACTGGTGATGGACATAGTTCTCTGAACTTCTTGATTGAGAGCTTCATCGTGAGGGGCTTGGGAATTGAGAGAGTAGTGAGATTCAGACACTGCTACGGTACGGGCTGGCACTTTTGGCATAGCAAATGCATCATTTTCAGACGTAACAGGTTTTTTAATTATTATGTTAGCGTTATCCTTAGCTCCACAACTTAATGCAAGTTTAGAATCCGACACGCTACTCTCCATTTGAGGGATATTCAAAATGGTTTTATTTAGTTTTGAGTCGCTGTCAATTTTAGAAGTTCCCAACGGGACTGTAGAGTCCACTAATCGAGCGTATGGAACGTCACTTTTTGTACTTGACACAAGGACATTGTTACTGCCCTTGCTCGCACTTGTGTAGGAGAACCTTCTTGTTAAGCTTCGTCTTTCCGCAGTTTGTGGTGACTTATTAAGATTTTGCGGTAAAGGAGACGGTATTAAGGTTGACACGTTCGTTGGTTGCAAGCATACGTTAAGACTGTTGTACGGCGGAGTATGGAAAACAAGATTGCCCGGATGTAATAAACTTTGTCCATAACCATATTCGCCCGGTGAAGTTTCAATTATATTGAACATAGCTATGTTTATTCCCTCATGTAAATCAGAAGGACTCGGCTTTAGGAAATTTGGGCCATTTCTGTTGGATCCGAAAAATGCGCACCCTCCGGTACATCCACACTGAGAATTCTTTCCTTCACTCGGCCACAAAAACCAAAGTCTCTTAAATTTATCGTCATGTAGTTTCAAAAACTTCTGTTGTACCAAATGTAGATTTTTTGGACTCTGGGGTAAAGATGATGCCGCTTCTATTAGCACTGGTCCCAAAGATACGGAGCCGACACCTACCCAATTTTCACTTTCACTTTGTTTATTTTGACTACTGCTATTGCTTCCGTTGGAGTGATGATGAATATTTGTTTGCATGTTTGTCTGAGTGTACAGAGCAAACTTTAAATTCGGCAGGAGTCCTGTTATGCCTGTTCCGAAACCAGAGCCATGCAGATTGCAAAAACTTAATCTGATTGGAGATATCCATGATTGAAGTGTTGTATTGGAATCGGCAATATAAATATCTATTAGATCAACTGCCACCCGTATCATGCGGTATTTGATTTCATTTGGAGTTGGGCAGCGATATTTCAATATAACATCAGTTTCGGGGCACATGACGTTGTTTAGGCCATGATGGCACTGTTTAGTATTGTTGGGGGGAACCAACTCGTTTTCACTGTCACAAATAAGCAACAAAAATGTTTCCAATGAAGAGATCACTTGATACAATTGAGGTAACGTCATCCTCCCAGTCAACTGGCCTAATTGGAGTTCCATCATCCAAGCATATTCTACCGTATCCTCTTCGACTGATCGATTGGTGTCGCTAAAAAAACCATTTCCTCGTAACTGAAATGAGGAAAGCATTAAATGACCTTGTTGTAGAGCAGTGGGAGTAATATTGCCATTGGAGCTGGACCGTGAAGTACTATTAGATGAAATTAATATAGACGGACTTAGCAAAAGTTGGAGTTTCGTCTCTCTAAAACTTTTGTCCATTTCAAAGCCAAATCTCTCAATCAAAACGACAGGACATGGCGGCTCATTTTCGCTACAATTTTTCACCAAATGTGCCTGAATATCATGGATTATTATTGACACGGTGACGTCTAGCGGCCGACAACGGCGAGGGTCGAACGGATCCTTGCCTGAATCACTGGAGTCATCCATAGAAATATCTGTGTGTTGATTAACGCTGCTTCTATCATTCATTTTAGAAGGATTCTCGCTGGACCAGTAATATGTGTCCATGTTTGGAGCTTTCTGCATATCGGTGAATGATTGATCTTCTCCAAATATATTTTCCAGCAAATTCATAAAACTTGTTATGATCGTCCCGTACGCCAAAAGAATGGACGGTCCTACTTCGAGTTCAACGCTCACCTTGTCCGGGGGCAGCGAAGTGCGATCGAAGTTATTACCGTCCATTTCCCAATTTATCTGAGGCTGTTTTCGCATTCTTGGTATTCTCATCGGAGACAGAAGAATTTCCTCCTTTTCCGGGGTAGTTATGTCAGCTTGAGGTTCAGGCCCTAGTGGAGGAATAGGATGATAGTTATATCTGACACTCAAAGCAACAATCGGGACTGACCAGCAATCTACCCAGCCTTGACTTTTGACACATTTCCTTCGCCATTTTGACGCTTTTAATCGGCAAGGCATCAGTTTCATGTTCTTATCGATGGACAAGAGAAGAAGTCTCGACGTGTTTACTTCAGGCAAGTACAGGCTCATGTCTACTGCTTCACCTTGCACCCATATCTTTAATGGTATAACATCAGGCAAGAAATCTATAAAGGGAAGATCAAAAGACACATCCAGTAAATCGCCACAAAAAGCAACGTGGTTGTTTTCTTGATTGGTAGAACTGCAATCAATCCAGTTGTATTGATTACTAACAGTAACCACTTCACACTCTTTTAATAATATTGATATTTTCCAGGTGTAGGGAACAAAGTGTAATATATCTGGACGTGATTTATTAGACCAGTCATTCGTAAGATCTTGGAAAAAGTCTATGTGGGTGTACACAAAATGGGCTGTTGCTTTGCATCCTGTTAAGGACAGCTGCCAACTTTGATGATGATTCCAAATTAATGGATAGTGGCATTTAACTGTATATTCCAATGTCTCACTTTCAGCTAAACTTCTATATTGGAGACTTGTTGTTGCTTCCAGATGTAGTAATTGTCCTGTGATTTTTGTTGTATATCCATCTTGTAGCACAATCCATGGTAACGTTACTTCTAAATATGATCCAGCACCAATATTTATATGGACTGCATTCGTTTCTTTGTTTTTGGTGAATAGTATGTCTATTGTGGCTTCATTTAATGTCGACAATCTAATGTCGAAAGATTGCATCTGTCTTCTGTCGCCTGGCTTGGGCTGCGGAGTGACCTCTAAGTTTTTGTAATTCGGTGGGAAGAAAAATTTAAATAAGTGATCCCTCTGTCGGTCTGCCCATGGACCATAGCTAAAGTCTGTTCCTTTGCCGCATTTTATGTCGACACCCCAGATCGGAGGCGCTGATTCCACAATGTCCCCATTAGCTAGTTGAAGAAGCACAGGTTGTTCGGGTACTAGGCCTGGTTCATCCATATAAAAATAAACTTCAATGTAGTTCGAGCTCATGATGACAAATCCTTCACCCATATATCGGGGAGGTTCATCGACCATTGACGTGTAGTTTGGACTGGGAGCTAACATTACTTTACAGTTTTCTGCTTTAGCCTTAACAAAATGCATTAGATGATCCAAGCTCGACGCAGGTGGTTTTGTACTGTACACTACATGAGCTTCCTCAACGCTTATTGATAATGTAGTGGGGACCAGACGATTGCCAAATACGACTCTACTAGTGCAAACGTCAATTTTAATAACGGGGATAAGATCACGCCAAGTCCTTGCCATCGCTGCTTCAGACCTGACGGTATCTTGAGCCCTTCTCCTCTTCTCATTGGCATCGTTCATAGCTTTATCACGGTCAGCCGAATCATCCTCATTTTGCTGTTTAATGACGGGCTCTAATCCAAATGTCTTTTCAAGTTCACTGTATAAATCACATCTGTTGTAAAAATGCAATTCGAAACCATTTAACATGATTGAGAGGCGAGTGTCGGAGTGCGATAGATCTGTAATGATATAATATAATAAATAAAGTTAATTGGTATCATAATTGACGAAAATAAAACAAAAAAAAACATATAAAATTATGAAATAAATTGGGTGTATATTTATAACATGATATCTGTTAATAATTGTTATAATTTCATATAATAACACATGCACCATTTATATAAAATTACAAATGTTATTTTATGTCCATTTCAGTTTTATCAATATTTACCTTCTGAAACATCTTTAGGCACATAAGATCGCCACCACCTAAATATCAGGTATCCATCTTGTATGCGGAGTGTATAGTCGTAATTTATGTAGACAATATCACGAAACATGATCTTCCCAGAGAGGGCATTGAGGGTGAATGACCCTGAAAATAAAATATTATATTCTGCAACAATGTTACACCATAATAACAGTATACTTAATTATTTTCTGTAATATGGAGTGCCAACCAAAGAATTCAAATAGATGATTTGAAAATCTGATAAAGAACATCACATTTTCAAATCATCTAGTTGAGCATATAGCCATGGGATTAAGAAACCCAATTATTATGAAACAGAGTTGAATTATTATGTTTAAAAATTGTTGATTACCCCATTAGTTACTAACTAGTGATTTCAAGGTGGCAGAACTATAGTCCGACTGGGGAAGTTCCACCGCCGGTCTCATAATCCACCATAAAGCATTACTTGTGTTTTGGATGGAGAAGTGTGGCTACACTTCGAAATGAGGCGGGCATGTTAGTACTCGGGAGTAACAACATATCTATGTTCAAGCTCAGATAGGATTTCAGTTGTTTATGGGCTGTGACTACTTAATATCAGGTGGCTTGCATGCTCATTTGCTACTCTTCTCACATAAAAAAAACATCAAGAGTAACTTTAGTGGAAGATGAACTCAGAGATATTTTATAATTACTCTATTTTGTAGAAAGTAACATTATAAACTCCATGTCATAGACTTACAAACAAGATGACAAATCTGCGCTCAAATAGCAACAAATACTGCTACAAGTTTTTAAAACAAATATTTAATATTTTTAAACATAAACTTACAAGACTTGACCTAAATACTATATATATTGACAAGATAAATTAAATAATCTATTAGGTCATTGATTTTGGAAGCATAAATCAAATAGAAAAATTGTTGTTTTACTAATTAATTAATTACTAATACAAATAGTTGTAATTAATGAGATTGTAAATATTTTGCTACAGTTTGATTGTTGTAAATCATTGGGTGGCGGTTATTCCTGGATAATACAACAGTTTTATTTGTTGTTATGTACCAACATAAACACATACTACAAAAACAAACACAAATTACTATGAAAAAACATACAAGAAGAGCATACGAATCATTACAAACAAAAATTACTAATTTCTAATAGTTATCACAATACAAATCAAGTTATCTTATCAATTCAAAGAAATTCATTAACAAGTACCATGTAAGACGATGATTGTCTTTACTTTTTATTTTAATCTCTTGTTCTTTTATTTAAATCATAATTTATAAAATCTTCCACAGACTATTAACACTTTGAATGTGGCACTTATATATTATTTTGAGTCAGCATTGCACAAAGCAGCACTAAATTAGAGCTGTTTTCTCTAGACTGGAGATGTGCTGACAATTCACAGAAATCTTGTATTTTCCAGAATAGATTTAGCATCTACAAACACATGGACAATGTGTCCACCAGCAGTTATGTAGCACGACGTAAACACAGGACTTGTGTTCACCAGCAATCTGTTAATAAGTCTAGTAATCCATACAGATTTGTATGAACACAACATGTGTTTATAAGCCGCATGTGATTAATGCTTAGTAATACACAACAGTTTTAATTATTCATGTGAGAAGAATAGCAAACGAGCATGCAAACCACCTGATGTTAAGTGGTCGCGGCCCAAATACATCCACATACAACTACAAACACAACCAAAATCCTATCTGAATTTGAATATATGTTGCTACTCTTGAAGACTAAGTTGGTGGCCTCACTTTAAAGTGTAGCTGGCAACCACACCTCTCCAACCAAAACACAAGCAAATTATGTGGGAGTTGTGCTTTTACACAAAAAAATGTATAAAAAAGTAAGGGTTATTTCACATTTTTTATGGAAAAAGGCTCTCTTTACAAGTCAGTATCTACCAAAGTAAAACATAGTACAGATTCCATGAAATCAAGAAGGTGATAAGTACTCGCATGTAGAGAGACTGATGACTTACAAAATAGTTTGTGTTCACTTACAAAAAAAAACCAGTAATATTTAAACTTGGTTGCATTGTTGATAAAACTATACACTATGAACAGTTTCTCCATTTTAATGTATATAACAATCATAACTGGTAAAATTTAGTTTATAAGTATTCTACTTTTTTTCTTTCTTTAGTATGTTCAGTTGTTGCAATTATTCAAATTAATATTATATTGTAAGACATGGTCGCCTATAATTGGACAGCATATAATTCGGACTTTATTTAAATATATACAAGATGTAATGTGTATGTTCCGTTGGCAATCCTAAAATAAATAAATAACCAAAATATACTGCATACAGATCTCATATGTAACCATGAAATCATCCTATAATTAAAATTCATATTTCCTAGTCCAATTTTAACAAATGCATATTTTCTCTTGAATATTATTTTTTTAAGTTTTATTTATCATAATGATATAAAGTGTTACTGTAACTACTATAGCCTTGAACACATGATAATCTATTCAGTCTGGAGGTAAACAATTCTATTAGGAGATATCTTATTAATTTGGAATTTAATTGTAATTGTATAATTGTGTTTAATTATAATTGCCATGCTATTTGTCTTAATTAATTAATAACATTTAGATCTTTTTAAGTTCCCTCAATTTTCTATTGGAATAAAATGTGAGTTATTGTTTATTTTAATCTATTTTATATTCAAAACAAACAAATACTTAATTTAAGGATATAATTAGAGCTGTTTACTTGCCCTACATGTGTACAAAAGCTATGATTCATCAAGATTGATTCTAATTAATGAATGGTTGTCTTAAGTTTTATGTCTCTCTATAGAAAAAAAATCTTTTGTTGAATGAATATCTTGTAAAAGTTATCTCCAAGTCTTCTCCAGTCCTGAAGGTAACCCGTCGCTCAGCAACAGGTGGCAAAATGGTATATCTTACTTGATTATCGAGAGGAAATAAGAAAAAGAAAAGTGGAACAAGCTTACCAATTTTAAAGTTTTCATCTTGGAAGTAGAATCTGTTAATAAGTCTAGTGAGTATATAGCCGAGAACGCGGCTGTTGTAGTACGTGATGTACACCACCCATAGCACCGCCGAAGTCAGTGAAATCAGCAGCAACGCGAAGTTGCGGTCCATAGTGATCTCCGCGAAGTCGATTGACGACGAGTTCCATCGTTCCGCCACCGGCTCTTCGAACCCGCTCGAGTTATCCCTACAAACAAATACGACAATACACCCTTTGTGTCACAGGTCACAATACACTTCCTCACTCACAAATATCGACCAAAACACTACGCAGTACGCAGTATACACCTACATGATTATGGAGACCCTCACTGAATCTTTTCACATTTTAAATGGAATGCTGAATTGAAAACCGATTTGGGCACGACGAGCATTTCTAAATAATGTTTCTTATCAATTTATTTGCAATCACTTGCCCATCGTTTCGTTTTGACAGTTCGTTGTTCGTTTCGGACATAATTAATCTATGTTGTCTATATACTCTCAGTACCACAAATAAAATACATTACAAACCAAAGACAACATTATTTAGTACAAACATAGACAGTACTACAGTATTGAGTATGAAAATACGACTGTACAATAGGATCGTTAGGCGTTGTCGATGTGTCAAATGTAACTTCTACTAGCGAATTGTTGTCTCCATTATATTTATTTTCCCAGTATAATAATGCTAATTGGCAAAAATTACCATATTTCTAAAATATATTTTTGGAGTTACTTGTAGAAAAGAAGACGACAAATAAAAAGTATATATAGTCTTACTCGTACTGCGCGTAGCTACGTTCGTTTTTTTAAGAATTTAGGTAGGAAAATCAGCCAATTTTTTACATAATATATTATTATTTTTCTATAAATTTATAAGATATCATGATGACATCTAATTATAATTATATGCTTTATACTTAATATTTGGTAATGTCTTTGAAAATAGTTTTAACATCCTACTGTAATATACACCTTTATTAAAAAAATCCTCAAAAACGGGTAATATCCAGAGATAATAATGGATTTTGTTATACAAAGATCATCAGATGTCGCTACTAGCTTGTTAGGTAAATAAATAGAGAAAAATCATATTAATTATTCCAGAAATATTTTTAAATACAATGATAAAATGTAGGTAAAGTGTTTGTACAATTAAATCTACCCTATTTCGAGCTGAATAAATATTTTTTACACGTATGTTTATACTTTTGCAAAAAATACTGTTTTGAATTTCAATATGAAATGGCATCAAAATTAAAAGAATTGGTTGCTAAGAAACGTTTATGTTCATTTTCTTTTACTATCCATTCACAGAACAACAAGTTAGGAAAAATATATAAATATAATGTAAAGCTATAAAAAATATTATATATATATAAATATTACATAAAATAAGTAATTACTTTGGATACATTTACGGCCTATTTTAATATTTTATACTATAATTATTAATTATGGATAATCAACCCGATAACGAGACCTTGGGCGCAGGATTCGAACCACAAGTAAGGTAAGAAGACACCGTCATCGTCGTAACTATCTGCTAGTAAGAACTGTTCCTTCAAGTTAATGTCTTTGTCTTTAATTAGACCCAATTATTACAGTCAACCCCAAACATTTTTTTTTAGGCATAGTAAACAGTAGGTAATGAAATACGAGGTATAAATGTCGCTAAATAATTTGATTCATGTTATATTATTATTATAAAAAATATAAAAATAAAATAAGTTCAATATTATACATTGTACACAATTAAACACATGGTAAAGGTGGTAGAGCCGTTAGAGCTCGCCCGGGTCTGTACCACCGCCACCCTCATAACTCGCCGTAAAACAACATATTCTTCACGTATTGTGTTTCGGTTGTGAAGGTGTGGT
>DWON01006775.1:0-13569 GCA_018251015.1 Phocides pigmalion okeechobee
ATTATACTTATAATCTAACTTAATTAAATGTTATTCTTATCTCAACTTAATTAAATGGTGTCGTCGTCCGCAACAGTGGGCTATGCTCACAAGCGGCACCGTTAACTAAAGTTGACATTCATTCGTTTATACATTTAATTCATACGATATTAAACTAATATTATCACGGAATTTACACATTTTACTATATAACAAGTACTCACGATTAATGATTTTTAATTACCTATATTTCAAAACAGTTGCATGGTTCGTGGTCAGTTTAGCCGTGACGGATAGTAAAACATTTACTTTAATCACTAATTTGTATTTAGATACTCAACCGGATATTTTTAAAGATTAACCATAATCAGTCAACATAAAAATAAATTTAACCGAATATTAACCGTGTAATGTCCTTCATTCAGAATAGTGACCACAACAAAAGCATTAAAAGTGCAACGTCGTCCGCACTGCAGATAAACATCGCATTTCGCATTTATTTCATTAACTTCTCGCCTCATTTCATCTGACCGTTATGACCTCTGCGCATAATTATCTACTCCTGAAATTTTAATCTCCGCTACAATGAGAGTTAAATTTTGTATAAAAAACCAAAATGGTAAGTTTTTTATCAGCAGTATGTATCGTTTTTTGGATGAGTTTACTTTATTTGCGATTGATATTCAACGTGGGAATATGACTAGCGTTCTCGGACCCGTGCCGCATGGGCTCGAACTCCCTTTAGATTAACCCATTTAATAAAAATAATTAATTTTTAATTTCATAAATTTTTATTATTTATTATATTTTTTATTAATTATTTATTAAATTAAATAGTTAATATTGTTTTATAAGCTTTCGTCTGTCAGGATGCCAGTAATCAAACCTTGCGAGTTAAATTTGACCCAATTTCCAGTGCCCTATTGAACTGAAATTTGATACATATGTTTAGTTCATGTGACCCTGCACAATTATCTAAATGCCACTATTTTAAATTGAGTATGGTGGTGGTAATAGGGCGATTTATTAATTTCATATTAACCACTCTAATGTGGGTATAAAATGACTTAATGAATAAAACACAGTAGTTATTTAAGATTTTACGACTAAAAATCCCCTCGTTCACTTCCTTTAGTGCTTGAGAAGACCAGGATTTTGAGACGAAGGCAACTAGCATTGATCTGTCTACGACGGGACACAGTTTAGAGTTAGAAAAAATAGTTGTAAACAAATAAATACATTTAAAATAAGTTAGGAACATCTTTTTTTTTGTTTGATTCAACCATTATCGATCCACGTAATAGATAATACAGTCATAATAATAAATAATAAAAAAATGAGCACCTCTCAGGATTCTTTGATTCAATAATCTTTGATTCGCGTAATTGGTAAAATAAAACATTCAGGTTGCAATATAAAAGCAAAACTATAAAAAACATATAAAATAGATTAGCAACACCTCACAGGACACTTTAATTCAATCATTTTCGATCCATGTATTTGGTAAAAAGAAAAATTCCGGTTTTCATATTAAAGAAAAAATAAAAATAAGTTTAAATGAAATTGGTAACACCTCCCTGTATTCTTTGATTCAATAATTTTCGATTCATTTAATTGGTAAAACAAAATTTCCAGTCTCAATTAAAAATAATGGTAATATTATTTATACATGTGATGTTTTATCCATTACGATTAATGTTAAGCTTTATTAGCTTTTGCATAATTTATGTTTGTTAAATAAATTATTATTAAAGTAACCTAAACATAACATAAAATACCTAAAAGCCTAAAAACCTAAAAGTAGTCTAAACTAAGTAAAATCAATTTAAAAAAAAGCGCCAATATACTGAAGACGAAACCAGTTTACAAAATGGAGTAGCGTAGGAATGGCCGAAATTTCCATTGCTAGAGAAAACGTCTCGAACAATCTAGTGAGAGGCGCAAATAAAATGCGCCCGATGCATTTCAAGCTTTGGAAGACCTGCAGTCTCTTCGCTTTTAGGAAATTCTGAGGTAACTGTAGAACCATGAAAAATTCAATTGAAGATTGCTTTCGATATTCTTCGTTCTTATTTACTGTTTAAGGTACAATAATAACTGTAATTTCGTCTGCTGATATCAAAATTATTAAATTATGTAATTAGCGTAAATAAATACAACGTTGAATAAATTTAAACGAATTATAATAAAATCCTAACTTAATCTTCGTCAACTGGATATCCGTGCTCATGTGGCATACTGCCTGATATACTGGAAGCATTCCGCGATGCATAGCAATCGTAATTCTCCTCCGAGATATGGACCAGCCCTCTTGTCACCAGCATGTCGATCAACGACTGATTAATTAGTTGAGTTTTTTATTACAAGATAATGCAATTTATTTATGTCTTATGTCTTGTAATTGGTTTACGTCTAAGTACAGTATTTCGTGGTAAGTTGCAAAAGAGACTGATTTGAGAGATTTCTTGTGTACGGTACAAGGTCAAAGTTATAATGCCATGCAATGAGATCCAGTACTTCATGGAAAATAGATGATCATTTTCAAAACAATAAACATATGAGCATCAAGATTAACGAATAGCTGACAGTGGTTACGTCTAACGCATTAGAATCTACTTCCATGTTATATAAAATTCGGCTTAATTTTTTGAGAGTCGCTATTAAATGATACACAAACACAGAAACAGACAAATCTTTCAAACTGATATATAAGTACACATTGTGTCGAGAATTTAAAATGTCTTATTGTCTATGTTTAAAATGCCCTTTTGTATTTGTTAACTGGCAAAAGTTACATCTAGGAACTTTTAACATTAAAGAAGGTATATTTTTTCTTTTTGTGTGTGAAGAGTAGCAAACGATCATGCAAACCACCTTATGTTAAGTAGCCGTAGTCCATAGACATCTACGTACAATCGTAAACACAACTTAAATTGTATCTGAGCTCGAACGTAGTTACGTTGCTACTCCTGAGGACTAAGATGGTTGCCGCGCTTGAAAGTGTAGCCGGCAACCGCATCTCTCCAACTGAAACACAAGTAATGTTTTACGGCGGATTATGAGAGCGGCGGTGGTGCCTCCAGTCGAACTAAAGTTTTCCTACCTTTACAGAATAATACATATTATCGTCCTTTGCATAAACGATTTTAAACTAATAGTATCGTCAATTTTATACATCTTACTATATAACGGGTACTCACGATGAACTCTTTTTTAACTAGAGTATGGCCGTGACCACGATCCATTCAACTGAATCGAAATATCGACAATTAAAGCGTTAATCGTGAGTACCCGTGACATAGTAAAATTTATAATTTCCGCGAATATATAGATTCCGTTATACAGAAAAACTTTTTTGCATATCCTATCGAAGAAAACATTAAGTTTATTACAAATCGTTCGTTGAAATGTTCTCAATGCATTTCAGGCCGAGAAATGGCGCACTTGCCGTAACGTCGAAGTTTGTTCCATTACTAAAATGCATACAGTTCCAGAAGTACCCACTTTGCACCTGCCATTCTCATCATTCTAACGTTCACCACCAACTACTAACATTATAAACTTCAAAATGCTTACTTAGAGTTCACTAACAACCTACCTACTCAAATTTGGAGTCTAGGTTTCTTGTACGAAGTTAATTCGACTTCTTAACTCATATACAAGAACGCGATAGAAGATTGCGTTTATATTTTTTGAATTAAAGTTACAATCGACTTTTTATGTAATAAGAGTTGCAAACGAGCGTGCACGCCATCTGATGTTAAGTGATCGCTGCATGAGAATCCACAGGCAACCTCAAACAGAAACAGAACTAGAATCTTATCTGAGATGGTTCGTAGATCGTTGCTACTCCTGAGGACGGAGATAGTCGCCCCGCTCGTAAGTATATCCGGCAATTGCATCTTCAACCGAACACAAGAATTACTTCATAGCAGATTATAAAGGCGATGATATGTTCTTGGTAACTAACAGATTATGAAAGCGGTGGTACGTTCCCAGTCGATTCATAATACCAACACTACCAAGAAGTAAAGTAAACTTACTTCATTAAGTATATGTAAATACTTCATTATGTAATGAAATATTTGGATTACATTACATTTAAACTTGAACTAGCTTTCCCATACTTTGCTCGAAAAAGAATCCTCACAATACATTTCAATAAACATTTCAGCTCCATATTTACTCTACTAGTATATTTCAAGCATTTCAATATCTTTAGTTTCATCAATAAATGTATACATGTATATATGTATAAATGTATACATGTCTATTATATTCTTCTTTTTACTCAAAATTTATAAAAAGATTAAAAAAACAATCAATGTTCATCTTCTGTTTTACCGATATTGTACTTTTGCATCGGAGGCGGAATTAATAAAAACTTTCTCAGTACTCACGCTATATAAAGAACCTTTTCGATAATTTCAGGATTCTAGGTTCAGTGGTTTTGGTCAGGCACTGGTCTTTATGTTAGTTATCTTCAGTTTTATGTATTTAGGTTACCTAGATTTAGGCCTAATCTGATTTTTTTAGAGAGACACTCAAGAATATCCATAAACTTCGCTCCCGGTATCTGCTTGCCGTAGACTTACATTTTCAACGCGTAAAAGGTCCACAAACAAGAGTTTGAAACTTTGAAATGCGCTGTGAAAGTTTTTTGAGTACTTCAGTGTGAATAAATTCAAACAGACAGACCATAATATACCTAACTTAAAATAACTTTATGCTATAAAAACTATTTAAATGATTTACATGGTTATGTTTAATAATTGTGAAGTACAGTTTTTGTATGTAATGTACGGGATTTTGTCATTTTTACACGACAGACATTTTTTTCTTTTAGTTAATTTATCTTGATAAAATTAGAAAATGGAAATTTAAGCTTAAACTACATTTTATAAAAAATATCATCAGGGTTGATAAACGTTAATCCCTTAAAAGGGTAAAGCTGGCGATGCATTTCTCCTATCGTGTTGCAAATATCCAAAGGCGAAAGTGATTGCTTTCGATCAGGTGGCCAGTCCCCCATTTTTGGTAAGCTAAATTATAAAAAAATAGTAGCCTTAATAATTTTCCTATTATACCCACGGAAATACATTTTAAACTTAATGTTTTGAAGCAAAATGTAATTTCCCCTACAGAACGAAAATAAAATTTACTTTTAAACATAATTTTCTGAAATAAAATATGTACTTTGAAACTCATTGCAAAATTGAAACACGTTAATTAAACACGTTATGCATTTACAACGCAACGCAAGTGGGACTACGTAACTAAAACAACACATACGTAAGCAAACCTTACAGTTGTACCTGGAACTAGCACAATAATTAACCCCAAACTCCAAAGTTCAAAATGCGCCCAGCGGCTATTGTCGCGATTACGGGTTAAAAATAAAGCAGTTTACGGTTGTGAAGCTGTAATTGCGGCGCGGACGAACAATGACGGCGCAAGGGCCCTACAGAAGCGCTGCAGGTTTAAATATTACAAACGACACATTTTTATAGTACTCAACGGACTGTTTCACCGTATTATGATGACGAACTGTCTTTTTTTCGCGACAATAATAGCGGACTGCAGTTAGACCAACTGGTGTTATGTGATCGTCGCAGTCGATGGACAAACACATCCACTTAGCTTTATGTCCATCTCTTTACTTTTTGAAAGATGCGTCATTTAAAAGTTATAGTTATAGTCTGTTAAAATAAGATTAACAGTAAAAGGCAACATGAATCTTCATTCCAGTAAATCAGAAGGTTTTTAAAATAAAAGCGCAGGTAAGGCTTTCCTTGAGGCTTACAACACTAATGTGTATTGCGCGGCGCAACACGCTTGGGGGTTATAAATACCTGTGTTGTATGGACAAAACAAGGATTACGGGCGAACACAAGTGCTGTGAGATAAACAGATTCTAAAAAAATACAATCTTTAAGTGTATTGTCGGCGCATCTTCAGTCTAGAGAAATAAGCTCCAGTTTAGTGCCGCTTTTCGCAACACTGACCCGATCTCATATATGCACGCTGCAGTTTTAAGACTAACGCGTTGACGAGTTAAAAATAAAACAGTTTATGAACAAGGAGAGGAAGAATGGGTAATTACGACGCAAGAATAATGTTCCGGAAGACGATAGTCACTATCACCGCTCTTCCGAGATAGAGTTGAGTCCTAAATACATCAAATGTTATTCTTTCAATTAAATTTATTTAAACTACATAATTATATACATAATAATTATATTATGATAAACATTTCTATCTTAGCCACAGACTGGAAAATGTTGTTTACAACGTTACAGTCGTATCATTACATAAAACACAAAAATAATTTGAAGTACAAGAAGTTAAAGAAACATATCTTAGTTCATATTTTTCTTAATTATTTTTATTTTCAGAACATATTACAGGCCGTCTCAGCAGGTACCGCTATCACACCTACTCGTATTTCTCTCCGGCAAGTGTTCAGAGAACGTTTCTCTTACTGAAACATAACATTTTACAATAGGTTATTAGGATGGCGTTGATATTTTTACAGCCTCATAAATAGTATACTTAATTATTACTTATAATTAACCTAAAACACACATAAATATATTTTAAATATGAAGCTCGTGAACAATTAAATTCATCCCTCACATTTTTTCATAACAAAACATGACATATATTTCATTAAACAAAAAACGTGTTAAGTGCGTAAGAGAACGCACAGAGAAGCATTCCGTAGTCAGAAATGGAAAATAACAGTAAATACATAATGGATGATATTCCATATCTACAAAAATACATATATTTACTATTGTATACTTTTATATATTATTTGACAATTAGTTTACGTCGTGATTAACCGTCCTTTTAATCTATGGAAGTAATATAGGCATCTTATTCCAAATCATTTTCGTTAAAACCCTTTTTCAAGTTTGACTGTCAAGATATTTATTCGGAAATTTTCACCATGTACTTCAAAATTTGTTTTATGTAATCCAATAATTACAAGGTACAGACTACAATAATAAAATAATTTATAAAGTTTTGTATTGCGTTCGAAGTTATATCTATATATATATATATCTATATATATACCAAGAACAGTGGATTTTTCATCTCTTAGTTCATGTACGGAGTTTTATCCCTGGTTTACTTACTTTTCGTGATTTCATCCTTGTTGTACTTACTGTACCCTTCAAATATTTTTCATATGCTAATAGTGAAGAACATGTCAGAAATAGAAATAAAAAGTACACAAGAAAAAATATAATCGTCATAGATCCCATCACCAGAAATTCGCCAAGTTTAAATAAGGGCTCACGAACCCTTTCTAATAAATAAAAAAAGAATAATGGTGGAACAAACATAAAAAAAAAAACATTTCGATGACATAATTCGCTTCCTTTTTTAAAGTTCCAGAAACCGAATCCATTTGACTACGGGACCTTAAAAAAATATTCCATTCCACTAACCGTTGAACGTAAACTCGTTATAACTAGCGCTGAGCAATTAATTTTAGAAGCATTAATTACACGGGGGAATGAAAAACAACAATGTAACATGCATATT
This sequence comes from Phocides pigmalion okeechobee, assembly GCA_018251015.1. NCBI lineage: Eukaryota > Metazoa > Arthropoda > Insecta > Lepidoptera > Hesperiidae > Phocides > Phocides pigmalion. Next base: position 7,534 of record DWON01006775.1, read on the forward strand.
CTGAACCATAATGTTCACAATAGAGTTATTCAAACACATCTCATGTCGCTTCGCGTTTAGTAATTTAGCAACGTACTTGTAGCTGCATTCGAGCTGACGCGCAGTTTGTTCTCACAGCGGCCATTTTGTTCCGACGTCATTGTTCCGAACCGTTGACCTGCGAGCGAGTCTCCTATTTATTTACGTAAATGCTTGAATTTCTTCGTGGAAAAACATGTATTATTACTGTTATTTCATGTGAGATGAGTAGCAAACGAACATGTTGTGTTTCTGATGTTAAATCACTTTTATATGTGACTTGACGTCAAACGGGACTGAAATCCTTTTTTCTTCGATGCGAGGTCGTATTTAAGCCCGTACGTAGATCCGTTGGTATTTTTGGGGATTGAAATAGTCCTTTCGCCATTAAATCTTAAAAACCGACGTAGAAGCTATGTAAGCAAAAAATGAAATTACTCTTATCATAATAAAGATTAATTATCACTTGATTTAACGGTGAAGGAAAACAAGGTGAGGAAACCCGCTGAATTTCCATGAATAACATTCTCAAAGATGTGTGAAATCTACACGACTGCTTTTTAGAGCAGCCGAGTTGAAGAAATAGACACAATAGAGTCATTCAAATACATCTTATGTAGTTAAGTTTATTAATTCAGTAGAGTGAGGCGCCAGCTTGTTCTAAAACAGACATTTTCTTGCGCCATCATTGTTCTGAATGTTGATATGCACGCGATCCGTACGTAATGTAACACGAATTGTTCTGTAAGTTTCTTTTTTTAATAATTTGTGAAGGCCAAATCGAGTTAAGTTTAATTAATATAGGGGGAAGCGTTTTCAATTCACTTAAAAAAGGCGGATCTTCTCAATTTGGTTGTCTGTTTTTTATATTTGTTCCGGCATAACTCAGTCATTTGTTAAGCGATTTAGATTACTTTTTTTTATTTAAATTGTTGTACCTTTCATTTGGTTTCATTTATATTTGTAGAGCAAATCACCCTTAAGTGTAAAAAACTGGTGGATGAAAAAATTCTACCCCTAAAGGTAGCAAAATACCTACCTTTGAAATAAATTAGCACCTTACGGTTTCCTAAGGGTGCTAATTTATGCAATCAAGAAATGGATTTTAAGTCAATTTTTAGTCGAATACTTTAGACGAATCATTATTTTCATGTAAAGTATAAAGAGATTAGATAAATAAACCTTGAAGTAGACTAAACGCATCAGCACAGTAAAGTCATTCAAATACATCTCATGTCGTTTAGTTTATTAATTCAGTGCAGTGAGGCGCCGGCTTGTTCTAAAACAGACATATAGTTGCGCCGCCGTTGTTCCGAATGTTGATACGCAAGCGATACATAATCTTAGGTAACGTAATACGTATTGTTCTGTAGCTTTTTTCTACTTACTTGCAAAATTTCTAAAAATAATATAAATTTTTATCATTAGTTATTGTGGAACTTCTATACTATTTTTATTAACATGTGATGGACATGGACGGAACTTTCAGTTTTATTACATGTATAGTTGTCTGCAGCTACCGAGCCTATAGACCCGCTGATGTTAAAACGTCACTGCATCTCATAGACATCAACATGCAGCCTTAATCAGGACTGAAGACCCGAGATCGTGTGTAGACGCATGTGCATTTCTGAAGAGTGAGATAGTCGCCTCATTGCTAAGTGCAGCCGGCAACCATGCGTCTCCAATCGAAATACAAAGCTTTTATGAGAGCGACAGTGGTACTAACACAGTCGAGTTATAATTTAATCAAATAGTTACTACCGCACATATTAAATGAACATAGCGTTAATAATTTAACATTATTATTGTTTACTCATAAGTCTTAATTACTCTCAAGAAACACGCATTAAAATCAAATAACATAAACGTGAATACGTCTAGTTATTTCAACGTAGCTAAAGTTCCGACCTCTTTAATTTTGAAGTGAAACATTTCGCTTATAAAAAGCGGAAATTATTTTACCTGCTTGAATCTAGGAGATGCTTATAATTAACTAAACGCCAGACACTATTTTGCATCAGGACTCATCTGAAACAATCGCGCGCTCCACTTCAGCGTCACTTGCTTAAGGTACGTGTCTCATTGGCAACGAGTAACCGAGTTTTCTGCAAAAAGTATCTTTTTTAAAACCGTGGATGAATTTATGACGCAAGTGTTGCAGACGAGGAACATAGGAGGTACAAAGAGACTTATTAAAACCGTGGATGAATTCCTGTCTCTGGTGTTACAGACGGGGAACAAATCAGGCGCATAGAGGTTCTTTAAAACCGTGGGTGAATTCCTGTCTCTACTGTTACAGACGAGGAGCAAAAGAGGTGGAAAAAGACTCTTCTTTAAAACCGTGGGTGAATTCCTGTCTCTGGTGTTGTAGACGAGGAACAAAGAAGGTGCAAAGAGACTTTTCTTTAAAAGAGTGGAAGAACTCCTGACTGTGGTGTCGCAAATAATCATGGACAATAGTGACTGTTTTCCATTACATAGCTCGTTTTCGCTAGATTAATTTGTACGAAATTTAAAAAAAAAACCCTGAGGAAATTGAGAGAGTCAACCAACTATGCATAAGCTAACCTTTTAAATCTGCTTTGAAGCAACTCTTGTGTATCGATTGAAGAGAAGCAGTTGCTCGCTACATTTGGAAGCAAGGTGGCGATAATAGGTCCTCAAGTCCTCATTAGTAGTAACGCATCTACGTACCATCTCAGATAAGAATTCTATCTAGTTAAAGCTTATATGTCTGGGGCTGTGTTGTTGTATAATCCCCAAATTTGTGGAAAAAGATAATACAACAACACTCGGTGTTCCTAGATTACCGGTTAATATATTCACGATGCCTGATTTATCGGTGATCGCTATTCGTTCATGGTAGGACGAGTACGTAAACAGTGCCTTTGAAAATTCTAATTAACGTGCAAAGCGCCACGTGAACTGCTCCGCGTCGCATAAGTGCTCCAAAGTGCTCAATTTAGCGAAAGTGTACTGTGAGACAAGTGGGAGCGGTAATCCGTTGGTTTTTGTGTGAAACCGTACCGAAAGTGACACTTCTTCATCCATTGCGGGATTTATTCATAATTCCAAACTCAAAAAATTTAATCGCCTAACATGCGACTCAATGTACATCGAATTATTGTTATCGTTTTTGTAGTTTACGTCAAATTGGGTCACTTTGTGACAGTCAATTTACGTGTTGGGCGATGTGATAGTGAAACTGTTATTTTTATTGCGACAATGATATTTCTATGGGTCTACAACAAATTGTTAGGTAGAACCATTTGAATTCATCGCCTTTTTAGTTTTATCGGTACAGTTTTTCACATTTTGTTCTGTTAAATTATGATCCAAAAGTTTTTAGCAAATTCAATTGACCGTTATATGGTGAGTTTTTACTATCGCTATTGACTAAAATATCTCACTTTAGCACATTGCGTTTCCTGAACACATTCGCAGACGTTGCTACTCCTAACAACCAAGGTGTTTTTTTCAAATGTGAGCTGGTATCAACCATTCCACTGAAACATAAGAATTCCTATTGAATTTGTAAATAATTCTATTGAAGTCTTATGTTTTTTGGTAAACTGCCGTAGTTCAGTTTGTGGCAGTATTGTCGTGAACGCGAGCCATGCAATTGGTTCGAAATATATATAAAACGGTAATCAAAAATTAATATTCTTAATCGTGAGTTCCCGGTACATAAAAATGTATAAATTCCGCGGTAACATTAGTTACAAATCTTAAATCTATTTCATAGTTTTCACATAGAAAAATAAAGATGATAAATACTTGATCCTTTACGTAGATTACTCGGTAAGATATTATTCGCTTGAAAGCCCTTGAGGTCTTTATTAAAACCATAAGTACCAGAGTTCTGAGCGATCGTTCAATTTAAATTGTAAATATCGTCTACGCGTTTTATTCGAATATCCTGCGATTTCCCTCCATCTGTATAAAACCATAATACCGTTAAATATAACGACCGCGTAAAGTGTAAATAACATATTCAGTGTTAGAATAAACGTTAATACCACGAGAGAGTATTCTGACGCCTCCCGTGGAAACATGTGGAGTGTCTTATGACTAAACTAATATCATAGCGTAATTTGTAATTTACTATGAACGGATACTCACGATATGATTATATGTATATCAAACGAGTTGCATGGCTTGTGGCCATGTTTAAACTAAATAAAGAATTAACTGTTTAGAGAGTTACGCCACGGAAAAGAGTTGTGTTTTCTTGAACCCAAAGACAGCCCATTTTTAATAAAGCCTTTAAGTTACTAGCATTTAATAATCACACTCACATTTACGGAATATTACTGCTATTTATACGTATCATTTTAAACTAATAATATCGGGAATCAAAAATAAAAAAAACATCGTTAATCGTGAGTTCCTGGCACATAATAAAAAATCTACTTATACCTGTACTCTAACATAAGACAAAAAAGAGAAGATTGTTAGCATCTAAACTCTAAATTTGGTCACGTTTATAAACCTCAAGTCTTTTTGTATTTATTACCAAAGGACATAACTTGTAAAGTTTGCATAAAAACTCCTAGTTCGCGCCTAGGAGTTGTAGGAATAATAAAACGTCAGAACAAAGCAACTTTAGTTGTAATTTATCCACTGCCTCTTTACTCACAATGTAGGTTGTTTGCGACAAAAGGCAATGTTTACGAGACGTTTAACCGTACATCATCTTAGGAAGATTATATCCATATTTCAGTTCAACAAGCAACAAAACTAGTTCATGCACAAATAAAATTATTGTTGACAAACACATCAATCTAAAATAAAACTTGTCTAATGCCTGTTCGCTCATGACATCGATTGTTAAATTCAGAGTAAAACGGCAGCTTATAGACGTCCGCATACAATCAAGCAGAACTGAAGTTTTATCCAAAGTCGTACGTAATTGTGCCGCTCCTGGGGACTAAGACGATTACCACGATTGTAAGTGTAACTGTAAGTTTATATAAATTTAGCGACACAACTCGGCTTCGCACTGGTGAATTAATGACATCACATTACAAATCCGAGAATTTTTGGGATTTTCTCTACTATAATGTTACTTTACCCATAAACCTTCCTATTGAATTACTCTGTTTATTGATGGACACCACATTAAAATCAGTTACACAGTTTGAAAGATCTCAGCGCACAGAGGACGGGAAGCGACTCTGTTTTATACTATGTGGAGAAAGCCACAGTGCGCCAAAGCCCCACCATAGTAGGAGCATTTTAGCTTACTTTTCGAATAATCGTAAATTCTACGCTGAAACTGGCCCTTTTGAATATCATAATAATATCGCACCAACTTTCTTGTGAGATTAGAATTTTTCTTCGACCTGCTCAGTGGAATAACTCTACGTAAAGTTGCATATCAAGTTGTATCAACTTTGTTATGAGAAGTATCAATTGTAACTTTGATGACTTTATAAATACGAATATAAATTATATTATGTTCTTTTTGTTTTTAATTGTTATATGACTATGGTGCAACGAATGCTGGTTTATGATTTTGACCAGTATGTCTCTCTCTCTTTCTTTCTCTTTATGTGTGTATGTTTGCGCGCACGCGTGTGTGTGTGTGCGTCTCCATATGTCTGTATATATAGATTTTCATTTGTTCACTCACAAATTGTAAATTATTAATCATAATTTAGCAAATACATAGATTATCTTTGGAAGCATCTTAATCGTTTTATGATTATAGACTAAAGACTTTATATGTTACATATGACGTCATATTAAAGCCGTGTAATTTTTTTGTTTTTTTATTGTGAAAGAGTAAGAAACGGGCATGCAGGCCACCTGATGTTAAATGGTTACTGCAGCCCATGGACAACCACGTCCAGTCTCAAATAGAACAGAAATTCTATTTAAGTTTGGACGCGGATGCGTTCCTACTCTTGAGGACTAAGATGGTCGCCTATAATGCGTATCCGACAACCACACCTCCCCAACCGAAACACAATACACGAAGAACATGTTGCTTTACGGCGGGTTATGAGGGTG
>DWON01006776.1:0-13567 GCA_018251015.1 Phocides pigmalion okeechobee
AGATATTTACATGCAATTATCTCAATTTGTTTGATCGTCGTCGCCCGTGACAAGAGGGCTGGTTCAAATCTCGCGCAGAGAATTGCGATTGCTATTCAACGCGAGAATGCAGCTAGTGTTTTTGAAATCATGCCGCATGAGTACGGACTCCCTTGAGAATGTTTAGGTTAGATTTTTATCAGAATTAGTTTTAAGATTTTCATCATTGTAAATATATATAAAGTTATTGACTAAATTCATAAGCTAAATACTAAATACTAATACTAAATTCCTATAAAATAAATTAGAATTTATTGTTAAACATTACTAGTTTCCTTTAACAAATAGTTTCTTCGACAATTAATAAACTTAATCAAACTTTGAAGGTTAATAAAAATCATATATTCCATATGATTAAAACACCGAAATAAAAATTATATTATATAATTAAGGAAAATAATTTCAAAACATACTCGTACAGATAATTCAAACTATTTATATTTGTCTGAATTTTTGGAAGTCTGTTAACAGATTTGTTCTACATTATAAGAAAAATATTCTTCTACAACTCGTGTGTATTCAAAACACATCCAATACATAAAATCCGCAATAACAAATGCAAGTCACGAGTAAATATCTCGATCGACTAATAATCCTACCTAATAGCTAATTCGATCGGTTGTACGTGTGGATTTGGCGTAGGTCTATTAGTTAGTTCGTGAGCGGGTGCCATTGCTTCACCTGCTCCATGGGGCTCGCGAGGGCAGAGTTCCAGTGCTGAAGCGCCCGCCCTCGAGCGAACATATAGGATCCTAGCACAAATTTGCCAAGTAGGCGATCTGAAAAGAAAATACATATGAAATCCAATGCAAAATCTTGCAAGTGCGTATTGATTAGTGGACGTAGTAAATGTTAAGTAGTGAAAATCATTAAAGAAAGGAAATATCCATGTAATTTATCAGTTTTCGAAGAAATTGTTTAATATTTGATAAAAGGAGGGGATGGGAAAATAAATGTTGGGTTTAGAAAAAAAATTAAGATATAGCCTATAGGTTTGTCCATAGACAAGTAGAGCCACTATTATATTAAAAATTATACGCTATAAGCTTGTTCATAGGCAAGTAGTGGCACTAACATATTTATTGAATAATAATAAAAATATATAAAATCAATTTCTTATGAAATGATACGTGTCATAGAAGTGTTCGTCAGGTCTTGTCGGAATATGTAGCCATCTTTTGTAAATTACCTCGACATCCAAGCTATAGAGAAGACACAACGTCACAACTAATTAATAAACTATAACCACAGGATTATATAAAATAAAAATTGTTCCTATTTTTATTCATTTTATGACGTAGAACAGATAAGTCTGCGCACGACACGTCCATCTATCGATCTATTTTATCGATCCTATAAAATACCAAGATGGCGTTAGATTACATACGGCACATAAACCAAAAAAATATAATTTATAATAAATTCTACGTTCTCATCTACAAATGGGATTCGATGTCGAAGTCGATGGGAACTCTTTAATTAAAAACATGGATTAGACGCTTCATATTAATTAAGATTCAAATTGTTTCGAAGGATTTTGAACAATCTTAAAAGCTAAATTGAATGTGTAATATTTGTATTGTTATAGTATTAATTAATTATGCACTACTTGTGCTGTATAGCAATGAACTCGTGAAGGGAATATGTATTAAAAAAAACTTCACAATAAAATTGATTGTAATTTGTAGAATTTCTATAAATTAATATAAAAGAAAATTAATAAAAAAAAAAAAACCAAACCACACACGTAGACGTGGTTACAAATCCGAAAACTGTTCTAATTCTTAATTCTGAGATATTTGATATTACTAACAGATTTTCTTTCGTTATATTTTATTAAACGGTTTTATATCTATGATCGATTTATGGAAAAATCCTATTGTATACATGCTTTTATGGTAAGACTAGCAAATGATCGTGTAGACCATCTGATGTTAAGTAGTCGCTGCAGCTCATAGGCATCTTTATACTACTTTAATCAAGACGAAAATCCATATCTGGGGTCTGTAGGTGTTACTACTCCTGAGACTTAAGATGTTCGCATCGGTTCTAAGTGCAGCCATTAAACATACTTTTAACCAAAACAAGACTTGCTTCACGGCAGACTACAAGGGTAATGGTGGTATGTTCATTGTCGAAATAAGTTCTACCACCTATCGTAATTAATTATTAAACGATTAATAATACTATATTATAATACAAGTTCCATGTACACTTTACTATGCATCGAATACTCACGATTAACGATTTTTGATTGCAGATATTTCGAACGAGTTGCATGACTCGTGGTCACGACGAAACTAAGATTTTTCCGCCGGCTTTTTTCTCCCGGTCAACTTTAGCCAACAGGGCGCTCAAAGACGATGTACTGGTTTTACATTGTCCCTTTGACATTCGTTAAGTGTATGTAAATACCTTACAATTAAATAAAATATTTGAATTTAAAAACATCGGCATTCAAAAATCCTTAATCGTCACCCGTACATAGAAAAATGTATGAATTCCGCGTTAATATTAGTTCAAAATCATAAATTTCAAATAATTTTATATACCAAACCTACATAAAATACAATTAAGCCTAATTAAATATTTAACAAATTAAAAACGCCATCCAGAACTCCTGCTTGTGGCATAGTGCCCAGAACACTGGCAGCATTCCCTCGTTGTATGGCCAGACTGATTCTTTGAAAGAAGTAGCTGCTAGCCCTCCGGTCACCCGACGATGAGTCTGTCACACACGTCCCCTACGAAGTTCCTCATGTCAGCTAACCACGGACCCAATATATATTAATATTTTATATACATATTTTATTTCTACAATATTGTTTTCACGGTATAATAATAGTCTGTGGTCAGGGGAACACATGCTCGCATGGGCTGGGGTCGGGATGAGTGCGTCGGCTGTTTTATATGGCGATAATGCATTTTCCATTAGTCCCTTCAACCGTTAAAAAGGGTTAAATATTTCAACATAGATATAATAAATATTATACAGTACATATTATACTTATACTAAACACTTTACAAGGTGGGAGGTACCACTGCCGCCCTCATAATCAGCCGTAAAGCATTACTTGTGTTTCGGTTCGAGAGGTGCGGTTGCCGGCTACCCTTTCAAGCGAGGCGACCATCTTAGTCCTCAGGAGTAGCAACGTATTTACGTTTGAGCTCAGATACGATTTCAGTCGGGTTTGTGGATTGTACATGGATGTCTATAGGCTGCGATTATTAACATCAGGTGGTTTGCAAGCTCGTTTACTACTTTTCACATATAAAAAAAACACAGGTATTTGTTCTTGTGGCCCCAATGGTCCCAATATCTCCAAAAAAATATTTAAATGACAACGTAACGGTAACAATTCCATCATTAATAAAATTGGTTAATTTTGTATATATACTTCTCGTTTGAAGAGTAAATACTACCCCCGAGAGTGGCAAAATGTCGTAAAGTTTTATAATGAAACAAGTTCAAATTACAATTTGAATAATGAGCTACGTCCATAAAATAGAGACTATAAATAAAATATAGATAGATATATAAATAAAATATAGATAGATATATAAATAAAATTAAATTAGAAAGAATATATAAGTGTATAATTAAGTCTACATAGATGATACAGTCTCTTAAACGGTTTTTTATTAAAAATTGTTTATAGTATTCACAACCAAACATCTGATAAACCTGTTTATTTAGCATAGCCCTTGTTTGAACTATATAATTACTAATAATTGCTGTGCATATTTTCAGTAAAATAAAAACTATTATTTCATGATATTAGTGAATTATATTATAAACTAGCTGTTGCCCGCGACTTCGTCCGCGTTTCCGTCGTTTGTCGTAAAAAATAGCTTTTGTCCTTCCTCACGGTTCAGTGGTTTTGATGTAACAGACAGTTTAACTTTCGTATTTTCGTAGGGAAATATAATATGTCAATCTACATAACTGTTGAAAAATATCGCAATACGGAACCGCACAATATTATTGTTAATAGCTGTGCCTGCGACTCCATTAGCGTGTAACTCCTTGTGTGTTATTAAGTTAATGTATTGGTAATATTGTTTAATACCTTATTAATACCTTAGCTTCGTCGCTATTTCTTGACATGCAACAGGTTGGACTTTCCGTGCGATCTAAATCAATTGGTATTTTAAACATAGTGTGAGCAATTTTACCTCCTGGTAGCAATGTTGCAGCTATATCTGATGAAGCTACGGCAAGAGCAATTTTACTCTAATTTCGAACATAAGCTAATATTGGAAATATATTTCATGTACAAAATTGACCTCTCTACAGATTTATTATAAGTATAGAACAAGATAGATGAAGCACTAATTTAGTTTTTGACAATTTACATAAAACATTTTACGGTGTGAAAAAAGAAAAATAAATTACTTTTTTTATTGAAATAAAATGAAATTATCAATGGCCTGTTTTAGACCTAAACAGCGACGGTTCCGCTTAAAATGTACCTAAATGTTAAACTCCATTAAAAATATTGTTTGCGCGGTATAATAGCCTGTGGGCAGGAAACTAGATAGCTGTCGGGGCCGATAGTGTTTGCTTCGGCTGATTGTATACTGAGGTAATGCATTTTGCTTTAAGCACTTCATACGCTATAAAATTTATTATAACATAATTGTGGTGTGCGGGATGTGGTAAATGAGCTAAATATGATTATATTAGCCATAGGTTTAAAATATCGGCAATCAAAAATCGTAATCGTGACCTACCTAATATTAGTTTAAAATTATTTGGTAAATATGATGCTTAAAGTCATGATAAAATTTTTATTGACGTTAATATTGGGAACCAATACATTACTTAAAATTAGTAGGTACTTGGCGAATCGACAGAAGGATTATGTAGGATGCGAAAAATGTCTTTACAAACTTGGAAGTGCTTCAAAATTTATATATAAAAAAAAATTAAAACACAAAAAATGAAAATAATTCAATATCAATATTGACCAATCATATAGTCAGTATTGTAATCGAATTATTTTCATAACGCATTACTTAATAGTCTTTTCCTGTTTCAAAATAACTTAACAAATAATTGCTGCAAAGATAAATTGTATTAAAACCGATAGAGGGATATAAATTTGTTTTCGTGACGCATTTCTCAATTGTCTTTCTTTGAATTAAAATAAGTTTAAATATAATTTAACAGAAAAATATTAATATTCCACTATTAAAAGCTCTCTAAAAAAATCTCATTTGAAACAAATAAAAAAAACAGCAGATAAAAATAAGTCAGTTAACCGATATTGAGATACGAGTATAAATTTATTTTTATGACGTATTTCTAAAAAACTTTACTTTGCAGATGGTACTCGCTAAGCTCGTGCATTGATATGCCAACGACGATAGCCACGGTGAAGTGGCATTGAATTTTTGATATGACACATCTGCCATGTCGCAACTGCCAGCCAGCTTCGTGACTTATTGAGTTCGCGCTTTGCGACTTAGTTCTCTCATCGTCACTTTTATTCTTTCAAACCAACCGTTACTTTTAGTGTTAGAGAATACAAAGACTATATACAAGGTAAGTAACTTAATAGAAATGTAAGAATAAAATAATTATTTCCTTATTTTCATATCATATCTTACTTTACAGACGGTACTAGCTAAGCTCGTGCATTGATAAGCCGACGACTACAGCCGCGGTGGAGTGGCATTGAATGTTAGATATGACACGAAATAATTATTTGCTAATTTTCGTTTTTATGTTTAATTAATGTTTTTTCATTTTTTCGTGTTCATTTCATTCAAATGAAAATATGTGAGTATTAAAATACTTATACGTTTTATTTGAGATTGTATATAGATATATCAAATAATTTGACCAAAGTTGAAAAGGAAAGTTTTCAATACAATTGTATCTGATACAAATTTTGATTTACTTCAAAATCTATTCAGAGAAACTAAAGCGGAAATAGTGATGAGCTGAAATACTAGATAATAAATGATACTAGATACTTAATACAAGTTTATGGGCTAGTTTATATGTACACATATCGTATGCACGAGATAATAATAGCTTGTGGTCAGGGAAACTGATAGCTGCCGGGATCGATAATGGAAGCTTCGATTGATTATATATGGGGATAATACATTTGGCGAATATTCAGTTGAGAGCTTATTGCATCATCAAATTCACTATACATCATCATATCGATAATACTTGCTACTAAGAAGTACACGTAATTTAAAATATACTTGTCTACATACATATTTTAGTTTAAAGTGTGGTAAAGTTGATTGATAAAAAATTAGTAGTTACCACAGCGAATTAGTGAGAACTTTTATTCTAGGGTTAAAAAAAATCACTGAATGATGATAGTGCTGATTTGTGCTCTTTTGATAATCCTATTTTTTATGTAATAAATTTATATATAAAGTATACAGAGGATTAGCAAATTTTATAATAAACAGTCAATGCAGCTCATGGACATCTGTTACATTGTTACAAATCATAAATAAGTCTAAGTTGATAATTTGACCTGGTGATGATGATGAGTACCAGAAGTTGTCTAGTTCCATATGTTACCTAAGTTGAAATATCTAGTATAATCAAATGACTGTACAAGATATGTCGACTATACAAGAACAACAAGAGCGTGACAATAAGACTTATCACTCTTGTCGTTCAATATGAGATGAGATAGTTGATGATCGTTCTAAGTGAGATCTAGCCACATTGCTTTGTAACCCTTGAGGATAGATCGACATGCTTTCTGTTAATTGTCTCTTCTTGACTGTACTAAATCGCTTCTCGTAAATGTTTCTCTCGACTCTCCCTAACTACATCTTCTAAATCGGAATACAGCAGCGCTTAACATAGTAGTTACAAAACAGTATTGCCTCTGAGTCTACCCACCTATAGTGAATTTAAATCACTACAGAATTCTTACTCTAAATTGGATTCTACCACTTTGATTTTTATGTATTCATTAAAAACGTACCTTTGGCATACACGGAGTGAGGCTGCAAGGCTTGTACAGTGACGCTGGTCGTATGCAACTCGTCAGCACGTAGACGGAAATGGAAGCACTCGGAAATATGCGCTATGCCTTCCTTGGAAACTTCGACAGGCGTCGTGCGACGAGCGCGCACGCCTCGGCACGCGCGTTCTTGCGTCACGCGAGCAACCATCTCGCGTTTCGACGAAGATGGGTCCAGCTATTAACAAAATATATTGTCTTATCGTTTTGTTTACAATGTATGAACAAGCCATATTTAAATAACCCTCTGATAACTCTTCGTAGATTGTTATCAAAATTACTGACACTGTAAAAATCGTAGACATTTGGGTGTAACTGAAAATTTTCCCGGACATTTATAAACTTAATATGTTTATTTCATTGCTCTTTTTAAAAAAATATTTTGTGGAAAATGCTATGTATCTCGATTTCAAACGGTAACATTTTAATAAGGCTATCTAGGTGTTTAGACTTGGAAAAATCCGGGATAGATAAGTAGCTGTCATTGTCATAAACGACTACCCATCTACATATGAGAACTAATTGGTTCTCCATTGTTTATTTTTATTAACTTAGTCGACATTTTATTTTTATGCTTTTTAACTTACCTTCTCAAGCTGTGCGTTATCAATCTCTACGAGTTTTATTCCGAAGGGTTGCAAAACAATTTGTTATAATTTCACATTATATTATTACCATAGTGTTTTAATCCATAATCAATAACTACACAAATAGATTAAAATGCAAAAATACGTAATATATTGCTATTTAGTTTTTTATTCTAAACCTATTTCGAAGTGAAGGTTCATAAACATAGTTAATAAACATATTTAATTAAAGTCTACACCGTAGCGACATTGTGGCCTACCTCAGCGACATTATGTCCCATAAGAATTCCTTTTTGACATCTATTATGAAGCCAATATACTGTAAGCGTTTGGTAAACACAATAGAAGTCGTTAAGCTACGGTTTATTTGAGCAAGTATTCTCTAAGGGCTTATAAACAAATGCGTCATTTATTGCTTTCGAAACATTTTGACTCCACAAATAGCCCTTATTTATTTTTTAAATGAGCATTTCTCTTTATTTATCTAATATTTCTTTATTTTGTACAATCGTGAGTTAAATCAATTAACGTTAATTAATATTTACATTTTGAGTGGCAATAAAGAAATAGAATCTATAGTTATATTTAGGAGATATTTTACATATTTTTGTAAAGTTATAGAAAAATATGTTGTGTGTCGTAGGAACTTATTCCGTTTTAATTATTATATGACGCCATGTTTAAATGCTAAAAGATGATACATCTTACTTATTGTTTCATTTTATATTATATTTGTTATGTAATTTTATTTACGATAAAAGAATTAAATATTTCGAATATTAATGGAATAATTAATTAATGTTAATCTTTGTTAGGAACTGGTTTCTTTATATGAAATAATTATCTTATTTCCTATATTTGTTAAATATATTTGAAACGGAAACTAATGACTGAATGATAGAAACAATATACGTCAAATTTCAGTATGAAAAAGAATTATAGTATAGTTGTAAGATGTCCTATTGACTAACAGTTCACCTGCAGTCTGTCTGATCAGTTACCGGCCGCTCGTAAATATTTATTTGACTTAATCTTGAGGTCGCGTTCTATCTGACCGACCTCAAACAGAACGCAGACTGTCAGGCCAGTATTGAAATACGTCACTGACTTACAATTCGCCTCTAATCTTATTCTCAGATATTAAGATGAGCTGTTAGGATTTGGCCTGTTACGATCAACTGACGGAATAATATTTCCCGGCGACTACTAGTCATTTGACTATGTACCGGATACACTTGATTAACGATTTTTGATTTTTCGAAAATCTCGAAATAGGAAATTAAAAATCAAAAATCGTTAATCGTGACTACCCGGTACATAGTAAAAAGTATAAATACCGCGATAATATTAGTTTAAAAGTCGATGAGGCACTTTAAACTTCCTCGTTCCGATAAATGTCTAGGGGGTGCGTGAACTAATAGTTTGAGGTCAATAGCATTTTGTTTGTATTTATTTAACGCCATGATTAAGGCATTGAATGCATTGCTTACCTTGAGACCACGAGCTTCTATAACGGTAACCGTGAGCCGATGTAGATTTTCATTGTATAGTAATGAAACTTGTATCTCGCCCAAATCAGATGGAAGCTCTTGTATTTCCTAACAAACAATAAGGTTGTGTTTATTCAATAATATAAATGATAAGTTGACTAACATAATAAATCGTGGTAGTCATTGATGTTAAATGGTTGTTACAGTCCATGGTAACTTATAACTGACAAGATTGAAGTGTTATCTAACATCGTAAGCCGTATGTTGTAAATCTTGATAACTATTATCGTCGCCTCCTTTTTAAATGTAACTTGCAAATGTAAATCTGGCGGACAAGCCAACATGTATTTTTTCAACACATTAAATAATGAAAAAGTATCACATTTTTTTAATTAAACGCAAAACTTACTTCATGTTACAAATTTATAAGTATGTGTGACAATGTTATCTCTCTTGTTGTATCGTCTTTAAGATCTTACAAAACTGAACTCAGCCTTCATCGTAAACTCAAATAAACCAGATGTATCATGAGAAATACGCGTTAGGATAAGTCACTTGACAACTCCTTGACAAAAAAGTGAAACGTTATTCATTTGTACGGTTATCTCTACAAGTACTGATTTGATTTAATGCAAATTTTCTAGAAAGTATTCGTATAGCTTTGATTTCATTATAAACCACGTATTTTCACGCTGTATCTTCTTGTAATTAAGCACTAACTGATAATAACTATAGTTAAGATAACCGCCTTTTAAAGCCATCTTTTTCAAGCTACGTATTGCTGTATATTTTATAACAGGCATCTAAGTGTATTTCACATACCTTTTCGACATCCAACTTATAGAGCTGAGGTTCCTCATCAGGAGCGACGGCTTCTAGCTCGCTGAGCGGTAAAATAACGTGACCAAGGAGCTGTTTGCTGCGACCCACTCGGCCACCGTCCATGACTGAGAGCTTCAGTGTCAGACCCTCAAGCTTTCCTGGTGGAATCTGGTGAAATGTGATTATAAATGTACAAAGTAATAATATCTTTTGATTTCCAATTTATTTTCTTGTTTTTAGAGCATATAAGTAAGACCTTGTCTTCATTATTTGTTATTACTTTTTCCTAGGAAAAAAACCTACAATACTTAGGTACTTCAGTCTTAAAGTGTTTTATTATTATATATTATGTAGTAATATTACTTGGGGATTCATGTTAATCACAATTTACTTCGTTTAGAAAATTCTTAACAAATATTAAATAAGCAAGAAATCTCTGACAGAACAATTTGATTAAAAGCACAATCATTTGTCCTGTCTCTAAAATTATATTTAGCTTTCGAATGTTGATAACTTGGCACAACATATTAACAGTAATTTGATCTAATTTGCTAATAAGCGACGTAATTTAAAGATACAAAATGAGTTTTGATAAAGCTATAAATAACTGTCAAATTACATCTTCTTAACATTAATGATCTTATTTATAAACTAATTAATGATTCTATTTATAAAATAATTAATGATTCTATTTATAAAATAATTAATGATTCTATTTATAAAATAAATATGTGTGTTGACATTACTTGTATGGAATTACAGCTGAAAATATGCTGTGTAACACTACATTAGGGTTCCCTGTGTACAATGGGTACATGCATATCTTAAGGCTTCAAATCCGATTATTTGTTTTTTTTTCTGTAACGGGCACTCACGGTTAATTATTTATATTACCGATATTTCAAAGCAGATGCATGGCTTGTGGTCAGTTTTGCCGTGACCTCGATCCATACAACTGCTTTGATATATCGACAATTAAAAATATTAAATTGTTGAGTTGACAATATATTATCTACTAATATAAATATTACAAAACAAAGTCCTTGTTGCGTTTGTATGTCTGTCTGTTCATGATATACTGAAAAAGTACTTGACAGATTTTCTCACAGTTTTCAACAACACGTAGAGAGAGTCAAGAAGTGTATAGTTTTGGTGCATAATAAGTAAGGTTTGTTTTTTTTGTAAATTGGACGAGAAATTAAATAATTAAATTCAGTCGTCGATCGAAATAAACGTTTCTGATTATTAGTGTTTGTAACTATGTAAGGACTGGATGCATGTATGAAAGAAAACTAATGTTAGTAAATATAAACTCTATTACCCGAGCGATGCTGCGCTGGGTCGCTAGTAAAAATATTATAAAAACATTACGAATTATATAGAGTTCATTGATTAAATTGAAACAACTTAACCACGTTAATTTATAAAGTTATTTATTTTATATGTACTTGGAAAGGATTTAGCCGACAATTTTGTTTGAAAACTATTTGCTGGAAAGATAAACAAGGAAACTGTGCAAAATATAGACGTTTGAGTTACACCAAGATTAAATTTATGTAAGCATGTTTCTGTGAGAGAGAAATTTGCAATCCATGAACTTCTCGGAGCATGAAATCGGCTTATAAATTTTGATTATGTTGGACGGAACCTTAGGTATATAAGCTATAACAATTTTATTTTGTATTATCAACAAGACAATTATGACTTCTTAGAAGATTTTTTTAGAATTCAGTAAAATTTTGCTGTAAAATAGATGTTTTGACGACTGTATGATTGATGACTTTGTTTACTGTCCAAACAAATAGTACCACGTTTGATCAACGCCGCCGATGACAAGAGGGCTGGTTCATATCTCGCGCAGAGAATTGCGATTGATATTCACCGCAGGAATGCAGCTAGTGTCCTTGGAACCATGCCGCACGGGCACGGACTCCCTTTAGATTGTTTAGATTAGGTTTTTATTATAATTAGTTTTAAGATTTTCTTCATTCGTATATATGGAAATATATGTACATAAAGCATATTAGAAAAGAACATATAAAAATACTTCAACTGTTAAGTGTTAAGGTACGTTCTAATTGTGAAAGTATTACAAGGTATAATATTAAAAAAGGTGCGTGTGAATTAACAAGGAAAAAGGGAAAACGTTTTTATTTAATTATGAAAAGTCTCTATCAACCAGCAGCAGCGGTACCTACTACTGGAGGCCTCCAAATTTGAATATTTACTTTTAAATTTATTTTAAAACCTACCATACGCAACTCGAATAAAACTGGGTATATAAATGGACGCCCAACAATTGAATTAATAATGTGTTTACTTCACATTTCCGCTTAACCGGAAATCGAACTTTGCACAGCCGGATAAAAATAAACTTTGATTTATCCGTATGATTTTTTTCATTTTGAATGTCTTTTTTGTCCTTCGTTTAACATGAATCAGAATCAAGTAATTATGAAATTATAACACTTACCTGGTAAACAAAAGTTTCATCAAAGAACGGATTACAAGCCTTCTTCCTTTGTTTGGTTTGTAGGACTCTCCTTTCATCAGGCATCAGTTGAATCCTATATAAACAATTACTGTATGAATATATTTTAAAACAAATATATAAAGCTCGATCTAAGAGCGTTGCTGTCGTTAAGGGAGACACAATACGACGTTGCATTATAGTACGTTGCGATAATTATTGCGATTTTGCCGAAATAATGTCGTGTTATTTAAATCTACAAAGTGCATCATTAAAAATCACGACAGTAAATTCTATAGTGGCATGGTACACCAAGCATCCTTTTCGATTCGCACGCTTGTATAATTAGTTTTCACGACACGACGTCGTTCCGTACTTTGTAATACAACGTAACGTCGTGGCACGTTGCGACGTCTTGTCACGACACAATATTCTGTTCTGAAAATTTACAATATGCATCGTAAGTATGCATAAATCACGACACGTGTCGCATGGTGGTACGATGCACGGAAAACCTTTCTGAAACGCAAGAATGCATAACCAGTTATTACGACACGTCGTGCCGTGCATCGTAATACGATTCGACGTCATACCGTTTTTATAAATTACCAATATGTATATCATCATATCGTTTTTATATATTGGTAATTTATAAAAACGATATGACGCCATCGCAATAAATTCACAAAAAGCACAGCGACTTATAAGTATTATAGAGAATAAAATCTCTGCACAAAACAGTAGAAAATATTGTGTTATCTTTTATATAATAGAATAGTCTTAATTTAAAGTTTCTAGAAGTAATAAAAACTAAGATCCACTCAGAACTAAGGCTTTTATATTTGTAGTACAATCTTTCGAACACTTGGACACGAAAGTTATAATAAAATAACTTTTGGCAAAATTAAGTTGAGGATTGAGTTAACACATTTGTAGCTGAGTTTGGTGCTTGGACTAAATTTATAAGTTTTCGATCTTGTGTTTTATACTATTTTGTAGGAACAT
The DNA here is from genome assembly GCA_018251015.1 of Phocides pigmalion okeechobee. Taxonomy (NCBI): domain Eukaryota; kingdom Metazoa; phylum Arthropoda; class Insecta; order Lepidoptera; family Hesperiidae; genus Phocides; species Phocides pigmalion. The sequence continues at coordinate 13,421 of DWON01006776.1, forward strand.
TATGTTTTATCTCGTGCTTTTTCTGATAGCTAAAGACTTACATACTTTAATTTTATATTTCAGAGTCAATATATACACTGAACCGCAAAGAAAAAGGGTCGGTTACCAAAACTTCAATATTTTCTAAAATATTTGGTTCAATGTCAT
>DWON01006777.1:0-13566 GCA_018251015.1 Phocides pigmalion okeechobee
GCGGTTCATAAGAACGGTGGTGATACTTCCCCAGTCAAAAATAAGTTTTACCACCTATTATTGCTTATTTGATAGTACCTACTTAATACTCTGTAAGTACCGTATTCAATAGGATATATATGTAATCGTTTTAAATAACATACAAATGTCCAAAAAATAGACAGTTGCCTTTATTAGCTTATGCCTGCCATTTGAGCCTATTATATAAAAAGTTATGTGTAACGTCGTTTGTGTGTTTGTATAGAAAACGGTAACGTATTTGCAAGTGATATTATGAGATTGAATGGAAGATTTTAACATATTAGCTTTTGTAAAAGCTGGTAAAGCACTATCCTTGCTGTTTTTTCAAAAGCGTTTTAACTTTTAATTGATTTTTTTAGTTTATTTGATTGGACTTGATATAATACAGCTGTGTTTTAATATGAAGTAACGCAGTCAAACTACCATGCAGATGAAGCAGTCTTTAATCGTAAAATAATCTGTAACCTCAGATAGAACTATTGACCTATTAATGATCAATACAATTATGAAAGTCAATAGGCGATAACATTTAACATTGGCGGGCTTAAAACTAGTTATAGTATTGAACCTAGTGTAAATATAACCATAAAATTGAAGCTCAGACGTCTGATCTAAACAGTTTAGCTACACGTCATTTAAATTATTGCTTAAAAAGACAGTTAAGTTAACTATAATTATTTTTGAGTCATTGTTCAATAGCGAGAAAATTTAAGGTAATAATACTCAAGACGAGACTAGATATTCAGGACTTGACTTAGTAATGAATAAATATTCATTAGATGTGGTGTTAAGAGAACACACACAATAAAAAACGTTTCACTTTTTTATAATAATGGAGATAGTGGTTGATTTGATATTTTTCAATGCCAGAATTATTTTACTCGCAGAGGAATAGACAGCAAGCATACGTGATAGAAGGGCTTTAGCTTTATCTATGTGCCCTTAAGCTTTTGTCGGAAAATCTTTTATTTAATGTAAATATTAAATATTAGAAGGCCTAAAACCCTGGAAATTAGATATTAATGTTGATAGACATAGAATAATTCGCTTTTAGATCTAAAATATAATAAATGTACCAAAATTAAATTCACACAACTTCACAGATAATAAAATAACATAGACAAATTAATAGGTTGTGAATTTATACATTTTCTAGATTTTTATAATAATGGAAAATTATATTCGATCCTTAAATAGTAACGCGTAATTATAAGGTTTCCTTAAATTTTCTTGTTAAGTACTTTTGGTTTTTAATGCTTGCATAGTTTAGAAAAGCGTAGTTGCTATTATAATAGCATAATTTTCCAAAAGCTCAATGACAAAAGTTGTACTTTAAACGTAAGTTGCCCAGGCTCTTGGGGTTATTAAACCTAATATTACAATATTACTACAAAATAACTAAAATCAATTACAGCTTCAGATAGTTAATAGTATCAGGGGTTACTTTCCGGAATTCCATGATATTAAGTTGTTGTTAAAATTACTTTGCAACAATCCGCCACCACAGTGTATATTGGTATATATTTCAAAGCATGTACAATGGCCACTCTCCCTCTCGTATAGGAAAAAGAAAAGTGATTAAATATATATATATCACTTTTTCCTATCCTGTCCCTCATAGTGCATGTTTTGACATATATACCATTATATATTGTGGTAGCGGGCTGTTGCAAAGTAGTTTTTAACAACAACTTAATTACAGCTTCGTCAGTTTATGCTATGCATAAATTAAACACCGTATTTATTTCAAAATACAATATAAATTAGGATAATAATCCGTACAGTTTTTCTCAAATTCCGGAAACTCGTATAATTTTGCTGTTTTCGCAATGTAGGTTCAAATTAATGGAATTGCGTTTTTGTAATAATAGTTAAAAGTTTTGTTTTACAATTTTTAGAAATAAGGCTTGGGAACAAAGTCGAAAATCATAAAGATGCGTTTCTTATACTTATGACTTTAAACAAAACGGGGATTTTAAATTTTAAATAAGGTGAGAAACGTAAGCTCTAAACGACCTTACGCTTGAAGCAGCCTGATTGGTATTCTGTTATCAATATTTCCAAATGAAGATTATTATATGATACGCAACGTAAATAAAACAAAGAAGAATAATCTAAAATCTTATGTGTGTGTTGTGAAAATCTTAAATATTTTAATGTGTTCTTGTTTACAAAAGTCTATATTGAAATAGTTGAAAAATATGTTTGCTATTTAAATATTTATTACGGAAACTATTTTAAATTCTCTTCTGTACTACTTATGTATATACTGTGTGTTTTGTGTGTTTTGTGTGTATATTTATATATGTTTGTTCGGCAATTAATAATGTTGGAATGTTTATTGGTGTTCATTTACGTTGAGAATTTTAATGGATGTTTTAAATATTGGTTTGTACAATCATTGTGCGTAATTAAAGGTATTAAAAGGTACAGGTAAATAAAATCAGCGTGTCATCAACATATTATAGTGTATCTGATAAATCATTTTTGAATTTTTGTAACTAAAACAATTAATCAGATATATTATAAATCTTTTATTTTTGATCCATGCCGCATGGGCACGGACTCCCTTTAGATTATTTAGGTTAGGTTTATATTGTAATTCGTTTTGAGATTTTCATTATTGTAAATGTGGAAACTAAAACAATCTTCTATGAACTACAGTCCACTTAAAACCATGTCGTAATTAAAAACTAATTCATTTTCATATACACAGAAATTTTATACAGTTACTAATAATTTAATTACAATAATGTAAACCTTAAAACTAATTAGGTATAATGAAAGCCTAAACCACACAGAAATAAATGTCTTTAAGATCTTAATTAAAAATAATTATATTAAGGACTAAAATCAAACTTGCTTAGTTCAAAACTTGATACTAGATGGAGCCACATGTATGTATGGGAAAACCGCAACAAATTTTAAATCCGCAGAATTGTAAAATACTACAATATGTTTCATTACATTAATTTTTCATTTCCTTCATTTTATTTTTCATTGTATTTACCTGTACCTATTAATAAAGTAGATGAAAATAAAACAAATAATTAGTAATAAATTAAGATAGAAGCTTTAATTAGCTTAGTGTTTCCTTAAAAGACTTTAGATTGTACAAAGAATTAAACATTACGAATATTTCTAAAATAGTTTACCTTTTCCTGATATTCGCAACGAATTTTCAGTTTATTATTAATTGTTGAGACGTGATTGGTTTATATTTTAATATACTTTAATTTATTTATAGTTTTATATTACTTTACTATACGGATTTTTTAAATCATTTTTGAAATTGGCTGCGATTGATTTTATATCCCACTATTTTGGTCTCTCTCTTTGACATCGAAGAGGTTTAAATTTAATGGTTATACTCTATCATACCGTTTCAAAATGTATCTCCACTAGAGAGATACGGATTAATGGCAAACCAGTCTGTCAGATCTTTGCAAATTGCCAAAAACAGATGCAACAAAAATGTAACGGTCAGAAATTTATTGATTATAATTAGAACGATGTTTAAAATTTAAGCGTTAATGTTTTCTCCGAAGCCTGTATGAAATTTTAATGCTATCAGCTATCTAGCTACCCATCCAATTTTCGACTACGCCCAACTATGCTTAATTTTAATCATTTATGATCTAAAAGCCGTTCATAACTCCATTCCTGATTTCTTAAAGCTTTTTCAAAAGAGAATAAAGGGATGTTGCTTGATTGTTGTTGTCGAATTGAAATAGTCAATTTGAATTCCATACTTACATATTTTTGAAGGCATAACTTGTTACACTTCATCTTTTAGTAAATATGAGTAGATAAATGAACATTATTTAATTTTTTTTGGATCTAAAATAAATCCAAACAATATTTCAAATATTGTTAACATACTGATATTTGGAGACTCTTAACTAAATTAAAATTAAATTAAGTTAGAAATTAATAAATCGATTACAATTCAGTTCAATCCTGATACAGATATATTGAAACAAACTGATTAATTAAAATATGGACAATTAAAAATCGTTATCCTTGAGAACTCAGTGCATAGTAAAAAGGTAAACTAGCTTTTGCTCGCGTCTGCAGAAATTTGACATTCTTTCACCCCCTATTTTATCCCCTTAGGCTTGGAAATTCCAATTTTGAAAAATTTCTTCCTTAGTGCTCACTTATAAAGAACATATTTGCAAAATTTCATAATTCTAGGTTCAGCAGTTTCGGCTGTGTGTTGACCTCTGTGTCTGTCTGTCTTCCTGTTTTATTTATACATAATTTTGTTATTATTCATATAAATTATGGTAAATTAAAATATAAACCATGACTTCGCCTTACTGTTTCGTAGATTTTATAATAAAATAATGTATGACAATAAAACTGACAATAAGTCTAGCCGAATATATTAATATAAGTAACTATATTATCTTCTTTATTCTTCTAAACTGGAACTATTGACAATTACTACTTCTAGAAGATTCTATGTAATGCTAAATGCGTAAATAAAGTATAGATTCTTTTTTATAGATTTTTTTATTTTTCTACTGAAAATCCTTTAATTTAAGTTTTTTTATGAGAAGACTAGCAAACGAGCATGCAGGCCACCAAATGTTTAGTAGTCACTGCAGCCTATGAACATCCACATACAGCCTCAAAAAGAAGTGAAGTTCTATAAGGGATCGTGCACAGATGCTTCTCCTGAGGACTGAGATGGTTGCCTCGTTTGTCAGTATAGTCAGCAACCACACTGAGTTGGAGAAAACTGAAACGAAATTTGCTTCACACCGGATTATAAGGGCGATGGTGGTACTTCCGCAGTCGACAAAAATTCTGCCTCTTTGTAAATATCTATTCTATATACTTACTTCAATATTAAAGTACATACATGTTTTCGTAAAAAAGGTCTGCTGCGCAGTTTCGATGACATTTAAAAATACTTGTAAGTGGTACTTATATAAAATTTAAAGAAATATTTATTATTTATTTTCTAATTCCATGAATAAAGTGTATTTGAACAAATAATTCCCATGAAAACTTGATTAAAATATTCTTGTTAAGTATTGGAAACAGCGCCATCTATGTAAAGAAGTTGAAACTATTAAGAGGACCGGTGTTTCAATTAGTACATACTTCTCGTATAGATGTCGCTCGCACCGCACTAAAAAACTATAAATCTATTTATAAACTAACAAGAAAGGAGTTCTAACTGAAAGAGAATAGAAATAGAACAATACACACATTGTTAATGCGACTTCTAGTAGATATTTTTGTGATAGTCTTCTTCGTTGTAGTCAGGTAATCTAATTTTCCACCAAATGATACAGTATTTCGAGAAGACTTCCACCCGCAAAGAATTCCCTTCGATATCCTAACGGTCACATTCGTAAAAAAATGATATATTTTTTAAAATTTATTAAATGGAAACAACCAATCTACCTGGTGTTAACAGGTGATAGATATCTGTAACCAACATCAGGTATATACAACAAGAGTCTCAACAGAAGAAACACATCTTAATCGAATGTGTTTCTACTTCTATGATTATTATAAGTAGCTATGGTCCGCGAGACTGCTATCCTTTTTATCTCGAATTATTGGTCACTGCAATCAACTAGAAAATACTTACAACTCCACCACGATCCTCCACTACGTAACTATGATAAGATTTAGTAGCCAACCAGTCTGATGGCTGTTTTCAAACCACCCATTGAGCTATGTGGTTTAATGTCTGCTATTTATCGAAAGCAACCGGGACCGCCAGATTAACGTATCTGGTAAAGTATGAAGCACATATAAAAATTGCCACCAACGGCGACACATCCAAATTTTGACCACTCGTATCGTTGCTTTGTTTTGTCGACCGTTTACCTCTACAAAAGCCGTGAGGGTGTACGGGTTTCTTATTCTTAGCAACAATGAAAATCTAATTCAGTATTTATCCAGATTTTCTGAATATAACGATGTGAAATGTGTAAAGAATAGAACGCGTAAATTTTACACTAGAGTAGTGATACTGCAGTCTCGGTGTAAAGTGGACGCTCCGTTAGTTAGTGTTTCAATAGTGCTTATTTTATTAATAACAACAATAAAAAACATTCAAGGAACAAAAGAAAGCAAAGAATAACCTTGCTAAGGTACGAAACATCATTTATTTTGATTTTTAATTACAAGTTTAACTACCAACTGATAGAATTGTTTGTCGAAATTAGCTTGTACATTACATACCATTTACATAAACGATTACTAAATTACTATACATACATATGTAAAGATTGTTTTTCGTAAAATGGAGGTAGCAAATGAATATGCAATCCACTTTGTTATTTAAAGGTGGAACAACTATAGTTTAACCGGGGAAGTACCACCGCCGCCCTCATATTCCTCCGTAAAGCATTATTTATGTTTCGGTTGGAGAGCACTAGGATCGCGTCGCTTCCAAGCGTAGCCGGCAACCGCACCTCTCCAATCGTTACATTTCTTTGTTTTTATAGTCTCCCGTGATGCATTTGAAACTATTAAATGTAGTAAGTATATATGTAATCTCATTAATAAAATAAATAAATCATTTACGCGAATCAACCTTTCCATTTTTCCATTCTGAACTCGCGACGGAAATAAGTAATTTCTACTTTTCTTCTTGTTTGATCGATTCAAAATTGGGCATCCTGCGAATTCAATGATTTTACAATACATGGTAGTGCTAACTGATAGTTCCGGCCGTCAATTGGACTACAACAGGATACCCAACTTATGACCAACTCACGACAGAGGAAAGATGATGCTCTGAACCATTAGGATACAGCAGGATACCAAGCTCATAACCAATTTATGAAACCTGATACTGGAACATTAATTTAGTCTCAAAAGGATAGACATATTTGAAAATTAACACGATAACCAACTTAAAGTAGAGAAATCCTGATCCTGAAACAGTAATTGGGACTCAGAAGGATACCCAGCTTATAACTAAATTAGGGCAGAGGAAACGTGAAGCTGGTACATTAATTGGCACTAGCAGAATACCCAATTCCTCACTAAGATACAGCATATGTATGTTTTAGATCATGGAAATGCTTTCATCAAATTGGTTATAGATAGATGGTGATCCAGGTCGGGTGATGGAGCAGTGATGTTAGCAATGATGGCGGGGAATTCAGAGCTATATTTAGGTCGAGTGTTTTTAAATTTTAATTCAGTGATAACTCATAAAATTAAAGATAAACAGACTCTTGTTAAGGTCAACGATAACCTTTGAGAAAAATAAATGCTATTTCTCTACTATCTACTGCATATAATACTAGCATTTCTCGTGACATCATTTGCGTGTTCTAAAATAAAAGTAGCAGTATTTCCTTCTAATATCAGCTATCTGCAACTGAGAATGTTCTCAAAACTTTCCGGCCATATTGCATTTTATGGATTTTAATTTTTTTTACGGACACCCTCAAACTTTTTCTACATTAAAAATAGACTAAATCATTCCTCGTAACATAAACTATTTGTTTTCTGAAAGTTTTACCGAAATCGGTTTAGCCATATTGGAGATTCTTTAGAACAAACATACAGATAGACAAAATATTAAAGAAGGCTTTTCTGCTAAAGATACCTATAATATAATATAAAGATATATAAAGATCTTTTCACATGCCATATGTAAAAAGTATTAATTTGATATTCCAAACAGATATTCTAATTTTATTTATATGTACGGATATAGATGGTCTACCTGACGATAAGTCACTGCTGCCCAAGGAACAGTACCACATTTAAAAACAATTCCATATAGTATAGGTTCTTTAAAGTCAATCATAGGTACTCTCGAGAGCTAAAATAGTCGCCTCATTTGTGAACCTTCAACCTCATATTTCTACCGAAAAGCAATGTAGTGTCAACCGGAAACAGATATGGCGGTGATACCTCCCGGGTTACCGATCCAAGTACCTTACTACTTTGTAACATGACTCTACTGATCTCTACATAGAGACTCTACTGTGAACAAACTAGTTTCTTTCATAACGAATACAATTGCTCTTTTACATACGTAAGTAGAAGATTGTAAATGACTGGCCTCTCGGTCTAGTGGTTAGTGACATTGACTGCTGAACCAGTGGTTCTAGATTTGATTCCTATACACACATAACATACTTCTAATGCATTATGTTATATAACGAGTACTTTTTTTATTATGAAAGAGTAAGAAACGGGCATGCAGGTCACCTGATGTTAAGTGGTCATTGCAGCCCATGGACAATCACGTCCAATCTCAAATAGAACAAAAGTTCTATTTAAGGATAGACGCGGATGCGTTCCTACTCTTGAGGACTGAGATGGTGGCCTCCTATAATATGTATCCAGCAACCACACCTCTCCAACCGAAACACAATACATGAAAAACGTTGCTTTACGGCGGGTTATGAGGGTGACGGTGGTGCCGCCCCGGGCGAGCTCTAACGGCTGTACCACCTTTAAGATATTTTTGTACCCTGATATAAAAGGAATTATTCTCATTCCATAAATATATTTCCTCAGTAGAAATTAGTGTTTTATGTAAAAAAGTAGCAAACGAACTTGCAGGTCATCTGTATGTTAAATGGCATCCGCAGCCCATAAACTTCTACGTCCAACCTCTAACAGGACTTAAGTACAGGCTGACGTCGCGTATAGATGCGTTTCTTCTGCTGAGGACTAAAATAGTCTTCTCGCTTGTTGCTTCTCGGAACACAAGGACTACTTTGGATTATGAGGGCGACAATGGTGTCGAACTGTTGTTCTAGCACGTGTCAATAGTTAATAGATTATTAGTTAATTTTCAAAACTAATCACACTATCGATATGAATGTCAATAATATTGTAAACCTATAAAACAATTATGTTTAAACAATATAAATTGATGAAACGCAATACCATGGATATTATCGATACTATCGGAATTTTACAGTATCGATAATATCGATATTTACTTACTACTACTGACATACTAATCAGAACAATACAGTTCACAAAACGCAATACTCGATCATATCGATATTACTACTTTTAATCATTCTATCGATCGAATTGTAATTAGTAACTTATTAAAGTATTGCTCGTTTGTTTCGATAATTTGTCATTTATTAATGCTTAGGCAAGAGGCTTTGATAACCGATCCAAAGTAAATCGATAGTTAAGCAATATTACTGAAAATCGAATCCAAAACCTCTGGCTTAGCAAGATAACCGACTGTCTATATAACCAACCCGTCCCGATACCCAAGAGTCCAGAACATACAAAATACATATTTATTCATCACATATTATGTGACCGTTTTAATAGTAATTCATGTAAATATATACTGTATCTAGGTACCTAGTTAGAATCGCCATTCAGCTGTGCAATGATGTAATCATAATAGCCAGTAATTATTTACGGAGCAATTGTAAAAAGCGATTATTAGCTATGTACTTACATAGCTAGTAGCAATATTAACGAATTGCACACGTGTCTTCAAGTGTTCGTGATTTTAAGCCTGAATAACTTTTAATTAACACGTTATTGGTAATTTGTTGTTAGGCAGCGTAATATGATGTAAATTGCGTTTTATTTTTATAATGATCAAATAAATATACGTACACACAAGAGCGCGGGCATTCGCACACACGCATTCACACACACACACACACACACACACAAGCATACATAAATACATACATATAAGACAAATCATAACTCTCCTTTCGATGAAAAAACGGCAATAATCTTATAATAATTAAACCAATTATATTATTTTCTTGTCTATAAAATGGAAATAGCAAACGAGCGTACAGTCAAGTATTTATCAAGGACTGAGTTAAAAAGAGTACGAAGAGTTTTTTTCGCCGGCTTTTTTCTCCCGGTCAACCTTAGCCGGCAGGGCGTTCAAAGCAGAAGTACTGATTTTACATTGTACCCTTGACATTCTTTAAGTGTATGTAAATACCTCACAATGAATTAAAATATTTGAATTTGATTTTGAATTTGAGTTCTCATGAAAATAAATGTTCATCGCCGAGCGTGGATGTCAGTAACCATCTCCATAAGGAACAAAAGACCCTCTTGAACTCGATCACTGCCGATAACTGCTAAGCCCAACGCAGGTCAGTTCTAAACTATGATCATCCTCTCCCGCCTACTTTGGACGGAATACCGTAGATAACGCCCTCATAATCCGCCTTAAAGCATTACTTGTGTCTCGGTATGAGAGATGCGGTTGCCGGCTACATTTTGAAGCGAAGCGAACATCTTAGTCCTAAGGAGTAGCAAGGTATCTACGATAGACTAGTAGTACGATGGTAGGCTGTGACTACTTAACATCAGCTGGTTTACATGCTTGGTTGCTACTCTTCTCACATAAAAAAGATATTAGACCCCTTGAGTATTGCCTGGAGAAAAAGAGATACTTCAAAGCCCATAGGCTCTAAAGGCAAAGGCTGCAAGAGGCACAGCAAAAGTAAGATAACCACTAACTCTGTCTTCTTTTCGAGTTTTACTATTAAAAGGTCGATTACGTTTTATTTATGTTGTGTAATTTATGTACGTATTCATTCATAGTAAACAAAACAGGTGTGTGTACTTATGTACGAGAACGTACGTTTTTTTTTATTGTGAAAGAGTAAGAAACGGGCATCAGGCACCTGATGTTAAGTGGTCACTGCAGCCCATGGACAACCACGTCCAATCTCAAATAAAACAGAAGTTCTATCTAAGGATGGACGCGGATGCATTCCTATTCTTGAGGACTAAGATGGTCGCCTCTAATAATGTGTAACCGGCAACCACACCTCCCCAACCGAAACACAATACATGAAGAATATGTTGCTTCACGGCGGATTATGAGAGTGGCGGTGGTGCCGCCCTGGGCTAGGTCCAACGATTCTACCACCTTTGGTTCAATAAAAATCTTTTAAATCTTTTTAAATCTTTTTTAAATCTTCTTCAAAGTGTAGCCGGTAATCGCACCTCTCCAATCGAAAGACAAGAAACTTTACGGCGGTTTATGAGGGCGGTATGGTATAACATTTACCAATTTTATTATTTATAAATTAATTTAACAAAAAGATAACGGGCTAATAGAAAGCAGTCACTGTCGTGCAGACATTTGCAAGGTCAGAGGAGTTGCCACTGCATTACCGGCTTTATATCTTTGCATAAATGATCTACGTGGTAGGTCCATGCTGATTTTATCAAAACTAGATAATTTCGTTTTTTATCACTTTGGGGGTAAAACTTTTAAAGGTACCCGTGGGAGCGATTCCGGACCTTCCACAGAAAACCCATGCCTGACACAGTGACACAAGCATAAGAAAATAAGAAAAAATTTAAAGCCTTGATACTCATTGCTTGATAGTGTAATACCTCATCGTGGCCTCCATCTGTACATAAAAAGACAAAATCCGTGGATGAATACACAAACTGTCTAATCAAAATCAAAAATCAAAGTCCAAATAATTTTATTTAAAGTAGATTTTTAAATTTCACAGAACTCTTTTTGAACGTCAATAAACTACCACCGACTCGTAAAGTGTTTCGTTTTGAAGATGAGTCGGCGAAAGAAACTCCAAAAATGTTTGTTTTATCAGTGACGGGTTTAAAAGAGTGTCAAGAATTGTTTTCCGTCAGCTTTTTTCACCCGGTCAATATTAGCTAATAGGCGCTCAAAGTCTGTGAACTGATTTTAAATGATAACATTGACATTTATTATGTGTATTTAGATACCTTATTACGAAACAAAATATTTAAACTTGAATTTGAATTTATAACTCAGATCCCGGATCAAGATTTAAATTCTACAAGTAAATTTTTCTGATCGAAAATCAATCCCGGAATTTTCTAGTTGGTATCTAATAGTGACCTCCATGTTATCTGGATTATTGGCAAGTGATGGTAATGATTCTCTTTGTGGCAGATCATTATAGTGATCGCCACGTGATGGATTGTTATTTTAAGTGATGGGTTGGTAATGATTCTCTTTGTGGCAGATAAGTATAACGATTGCCACGTGATGGGTTGTGATGCTAAGTGATGGGTTGGTAATGATCCACTTTGTAGCAGATGAGTGTAGCGATCGCCACGTGATGGGTTGTGATTCTACGTGATGGGTTGGTAATGATCCTCTTTGTGGCAGATCAGAATAGTGATAGCAACGTGATGGATTATGATGTTAAGTGATGGGTTGGTAATGATGACGACTGTACTGTATTGTAGTTTAGGATAGTTAAGCTCATGCCCTAACAAAGTGGAAAGCTCAATATCACCGATCTTGCAATTCTCATTACGATTGTTCCAGCGGTGCTCAACTTATAAGCTTGGTACTTAATTAAACGAACTAATGCATATCATCAACATAAGATTAGATGTCATTGGTGTGTCTCTGAATTGGATGTAAAATTTATCACATTTCTGATCACTATTAAATTCCATGATTTATATTATACTAGTTATTACCCGCGGCAAGGCTCGCGTTAAAGCCCTTAAATAAATACTAAAGATCATTGCAGCGGGTATTAACTAAAACAAAAAACTGGTACCTACCTCAAAAAAATACTATTGCTTATAAATGACACAACGAAATGACATGAAATATATAAAAATTCAAGACAGCTGAAGCTCTAGTCAATGAGATAATAATTTGAAGTCTTTGAAGTTGCTTCATTTTATACTTTATTACAAACAATAATGTCTGTAAAATATTTTTTTTTGAAAAATATAAATAAATTAAAGTATCCTATGTCCTTTTTAATACCTCTAAGATGTGTACAAAGTTTCATGATAATCGGTTGAGTAGTTTTGGTGTGAAAGCGTAACAAACAAACTTATATTCACATTTATAATATTAGTATGAATTAATCCTTAAGGAAGACAAAGCGTCTGAAGTCATAATTTAATATAATTGTATTTTCTAATCTCTAAATTCAAATCTATTAACAGTAGTTGCTGCAACCCATAGGTATCCACATTTAACTATGAAGAGGACTGAAGTCCTATTTGTGCTCGTGGTCGAGTAGGCAGTCACTCTTCTCTACGCAAATATAAAAATTACTCCACGGCGGATTACGAGAGAAGCGGTGGTAACTCACCGATCGAAGTATAATTTTGCCGTAACCACGGTGGTTCGAAGTGACGGCAATTAAAAATCGTTAATCGGTAATGACACCCGTCATATTACCCGTTACATCGTAAAATGTATATTCCCCGAGGACCTCGGAAAGATTGAAAGCCTTTGGAAGAGCCTTACGACAGATTCAACAGAAATTACATTGCATTTAAGCGAGACACGATGGCAATATTTATTGTCATAAGATACTGATATTTGGACATCCACTTTAATAGTGGATTTATCGTGCGATCATAGTGTAGTACTAATAATAGTAGTAACAAATAGTACCACGTTTGATCGATGCCACCGGTGACAAGAGGGCTGGTTCATATCTCGCGCAGATTGCGATTGCTATTCGGCGCAGGAATACACCTAGTGTTCTTGGAACCATGCCGCATGGGCACGGACTCCCTTTAGATTGTTTAGGTTAGGTTTTTATTATAATTAGT
>DWON01006778.1:0-13565 GCA_018251015.1 Phocides pigmalion okeechobee
AACATTTGGTTGTTTAGGAATAATTTATGCCATATTAGCCATTGGATTACTCGGTTTTATTGTTTGTTGTTCATTTTATTTCAATCAGTGTATGAATAATAAAGTTATATCAATTTAAGTGCTGCGGGTGTGCGCGGGGATAAGGACTTTTTGCTGTTAGCAAATCTGCAAAAATCGGAAACCTATCGGCCATGAAACAGTCAGGGGGCAGCTAGCGGGATGATAAACTGCCACATATTCGGAGAATGTATGAATGTGCTTAAAACATATAATTAATATACCGAAACAACTTTGTCTCTTTCGTATTGAGACAAGACATTAAATTTTTGTAAATTCATTTCAAACTTTCACTTTTTATATAATTCTATGAATATTTAATTCTTGCTTCTATACAATTCATAAAATGTACATGTTGCAATATATTGATACATGAGCGACTTAATTTATTTTCATAAATATTTTATACACACATGCTTTATATAATTATAGGCCCACACTGGGATTCCCTGTGGATGTCATGGACACACACAAAGTCACCCAGACAGACAGTCATACACATACACCTAGACATAGAACAGAAATGTAAACTCATAATTTATCCGGTCAACCAGGAATCGAAGCCGAAACACTGTGTGACAAACCGGCATGGCGCAACGCCACGCTAGTCTTCTATAATGCTTGTGATTTTCTATCTATTTTTCCACATTTCATAATAGAACGAAAACACCAATGAAGGTTATCTTTTAAAAGGATGTCCCTTTCTTCCCAGCCATCAATACGACCCCGCTCCGTTGAGTTACAGCACGAGCGGCCTACTTTTGCAAACCGGAAGGGATCTTAACATTTCATACGTAGTTCTGGCTTGATAATTTTGTTCAGCGATTTGTGACCGTTGAAATCACGATTTTGTGTTGATAAAGTAGCAACTGAGTGTGCAAGCCATCTTTTTTATGTGAGAAGAGTAGAAAACAAGCATGCAAACCACCTAATATTAAGTAGTCGCAGCAGTAGTACAACCATAAATAAGACTGAAATCCTATCTGAGCTTGAACGTAGATACGTTGCAACTCCTGAGGACTAAGATGGTTGCCTCGTTTCAAAGTGCAGCCGGTAACCGCACCTCTCTAACCGAATCACAAGTAATGTTTTACGACATTATGAGGGCGGCAAGTACCATACTTCCCCGTTAGAAGTATAGTTCTCCCACCTTTAAATGATAACATCTGATGTTAAATGAACTCGGCAGCCCAACATGCAGGACATCCTCGTCCAAAATCAAACAGGACTGACGACTTGCCTGAAGTCTGATGTGACGTAACCACTATTATATTACAAAATATTTGACAAATAATAGGAGTATATTTCCACTAGACGAGGAGAGGGGTACGAGTGCCTTCTTAATATCAAAAAGAATCCAAACATAAATATTCAAAGTAGATTGTTCACAAAACTCTTTTGGAATGTCAATAAAACTCATCAACAATTCGTAAGATGTCTCATTTTGGAGAAAAGGCGGCGTTAATCTGTCGGAAAGCAAATCTTGTGCTTCGATTGGAGAGATTGCCACATAAACGTAAACGTGAGTCTTCCATCTTTGTCATCAGTAGTAGCATAGCATGTATGTACCACCTCAATATCTTCCTATTTGTGATTGAATGTGGACACAGCGACTACTAAAGATTAGGTGGGTTGCACGCTCGTTTGCTACTCTTCTCATGTAAAATGTTGGCTATATTCGACGCCATCTTTGACGTCCGGAGTAGCAGTGTATTTTACGTGCCACCTCAGATACCATTGAATATCAATGGGCTGCAACGACTATTGAACATTAGGTAAATTGCACGCTCGTTTTGTACTCTGCTGACAATAAAAGTTAGCTATATTCGACGCGATGAGAATAGCTCTAGAAAATACATCACTCTGTCATCTGCGGACGTCAGTAGGGATTTTTCATTCGTCATTCAATGTCCGTCAAATATTTACATAGGACGCGGAATAGTGGCACCCATCAAATTTCTGTTGACGAAGCGGCCTCCGGATAAATGGGACACGGTCAATATCGGCTCGGGCTTGTTGACGAAAGTTAAGTTGTAAATCTTTTTGTAAATTGTAAATGTATTGTACATCGGGGTGTGAGTCTATTTTTGTAGCATAACTTAATACTTTGACTGTCCCGCTCATATATTACGTCGAGTCAGCGTTGCAGGGTCGGCACGAAACAGGAGCTGTATTCTTTAGATTGAACATGCGCTGACGATTTACTGAAATATTGTATTTTTTAGCATTCGCGTAACATCTACGAATACACAGTCGTTGTTTCCGCTCTCAGTGTGGTGGCGCCGACGTAAATACAGCACGTGTGCTCGCGCGTAATCCATACAGATTTGTAGATACACGACAGATATGTTCAAGCTACGAGCACGTTACGTTGCGCAATACACAACATTGTTAAGCAAACAAGCGATATGCGTACTGGATTATATTTTTATGTTAATACGAGTATAATAACTGAGCATGCAGTTCACGTAAACATGGGCATCTGTAAGATGGAAGAGGAATTCCGTACTTGAAGTCGGAATAATTGTTTACGATGAAGATTTGAGTGACGGGGATACCGATAGAACATGGTACATATTCTGCCATCTAGTGAAGATTATTTAAATGGCTCTTAAATATATAATATGTCTTTAAAACCAAGTCGTAGCTCTTGACAGTTGGTAAAACTGTTCAACAGTGGTGGTACCAATGCCATCGTCCTAATAATCCTTAAGACAGCTCTTGAGTTTCGGTTGTAGATGTGCAATTGCCGGCTACAGTTACTTTTGGTACTCAGGAGTAGGAACACTTCTAGTACTATTTAAGATTGTATGTGGTTGTCCATTAGCTGCAGCGTCTACATAAGATTAGATGGTCTCTATGCTTCTTTACTAAGAAGAAAAATCTAGAGATCCTAGCTTACGTATATTGTTCACGTTAAGCCGAATATATCTAGACCTATTTGAGATAATTTCAAGGACCTAGTAGAAACTGAAGGCATTCAATTCTTTCACGTTAGAGGTCGAAATTCATACCACTTGAGCTTGAACCAGATATTTGAATGAACGCCATCATTGTGTTCAACCTTTGACCCTAGTTTAATAAAGGATTCTAGTGCTAAACTTCAATTAGCCTATGAAAAGAGCGACATTATTTAGCTCTAATTACTGAGGTCTCTTGAATAGGAATGGGCCATTAAATATTGCCATGAATGAAGAGTGGAGTTCGCGGGCTCAATAGGCCACTTAGCGTTAGATAAAGGAGTCCCGCCTCTATTGTGGACAGAGGTGTGATTTGGTTCATGTCTTAAAGCTGAATTTAGAGTATATATTAGTAATATTCTAAATGTGAAAGTGTGTACGTATGTTCCTTTTTCACGTCAAAACGGCTAAACTGATTTTGTTGAATTTAATAAAAATAGATTAGAGAGTGGAGATGGACAAAGGCGAATCTCTCGTTGCGAAAGTAAAATTGTTGGGTTTAAAAGTTAGGGACGCAAATACATTTGATTTCCGGTATAGAATTTTGGAAGTTGCAATCCTAAAAGGGCGATATAAAAGCTTCAACGCGAGCTTTTTAGTTCAGCTAATTTAGATAATACGAGTATAAATATTAAACGTTAACGAAAAGGCAAAGCAGGATTTTTACGGCTATGCAATTATCGAGACCAATTCAGTGATTCAATGAATGCCTATCCCACAATCTGGGTAAAAAAATAAATTTTATATTTCGTGAATTTCTATTTGACGACCAAATTGAAAAATGATATTTATTTATTTTTATGTAATGAAGAGGCTTGTTCACGATGTAGTAGCCCATTGAAACTGGCAGTGAATGTCTGCCTTTTATTTTATTCGCTTTGTACCATTAAATCGGAATAAACGCCGATACCAATTGGGTCGTAACTTGATCGCATCCATTTATATATTTTTATATGTGAGAAGAGTAGCAACCGAGCATACAAAGTACCAGATGTTAAGTAATCACAGCCCATAGGCCATCCACATACAACCACAAACATGACTGAAATCCTATTTACTACTCCTGAGGACTAAGATGGTTGTCTTCAAAGTGTAGTCGGCATCCGCACCTCTCAAACCAAAACACAAGTAATGTTTTACGGTTGATAATGAGCTCGGCGGTGGTACCTTCCCGGTCGAAGAATAGTTCTCCCATATTTGAAATATCGAAGATATTTAAAATATTTTGCATCTTAATTATGAAAGAGCGTAACTCGCGCATATTTTTCTGATCATCTCAACTAGTTTGGAATCTTCATGAAGTTTTTCATGATTTCTAACCGCAAGCTTCCAATTCGCGATGGAAACATTGTCTCCATCTCCGTCGTTCCATCTCTTGAAATGGCTCTCGGCCGAATAGTTTGGGACCTCGTAAACTTCCGAAACTATTCGGGCTGTCTCGATAAATACACATGAGTTAAACCTTTTGATAATTCAAACATGTTTGAAGGTACGTGATTTTCAGTGATAAAAAAATTTGTTTTAAAAAACATGAGTATCAAATAAAAACAAATAAGTAATTCTAATTAAGTCATAAGTAATAGAATATCAATTAGTTTTTCCTACCGTTATGACATATAACGTGTTAAGGACGTGTAACACATATTTTCGAAGTTGAATTCTGTGTTTTTTATTTTCATTTAATTGTCTTGTCGAAGCTACTAGTCGACTACCGAAATGATTCTTGTCTATTCTTTAATATCTATCGTTTACTTAGAACTGGTTAAGAAAATCAACCAATACACCAATCCCACGATGCCTTATCTTCGTATAACTCTAGCGGTTTAAGTAACACTCACCAGTCGAATATATCTCACAAAGGACAAAAAATTTCCGTCTCATGTCACACTTATCCTTTTATTATCAAATCCCAAACCCAAAAAAAAGTATTTATAAATTGTATCTTATATATAGTTCTTATGTTTAATCTATATCATTGTAAAGTTTGATCTAGATACATTTAAGTTTTTGCGTGAAAGAGTAACAAATGCTGAGTACATCCTCACAAACTCTCCCGTTTATAATATTAGTGGACTTTAAAATATTTATAATATTCCTACTTGTTGTCTGAATACAAACCTTAATGTTAGCGCTCCTAAATAAAACGGAACAACCCCAGTAAATCCCGAAAGGCCAAGGAGCGTTTGGGCTCATTTTATATCCTAGCGCCGCCCTTCGTCACGTGAATTTTTAACGGCGTCAGATAATTTAATTTTGCGTTGTTGTGAATAATACACGCTAATGTGAGGGGAGATTGCGGCTAAGCCCGCTACCTAGATAGTAAAAGTTATAATAGTAGTTAGTACGAGTTATATACTGTTATATTTTGTGTCACCTAATATCTCGTGTTAAAATGAGTAAAAAATTAGTCCTTATAATTTCATCTTATCATTCTGTTTGTCCATCGGTCTGTCCTACTCGTCTGTTAGTCTGTCCAACAAGCCACTACTCTACATTCGCTGTTAGTCTGTCTGTATGTCCGGCTGTCCATCAGTCCAATCGTCTCCCGTCTGTTCAATTATCTGCCTATTCGTCTGTCAATCGGTCTATCTATCTATTCATGTAAATCTGTCTGTTCGTTTATTGTTGTCTTTTTGGATATCTCTATATGTCTATCCCTATGTCCGTTCATCGTCTGTTCCTCTGTCATTTGGTCTGTCTATCAGTCTAGCTTTCTGTATTTAGTCCGGTTATTCAGTTTACATTCTGTTTGTCTGTCCGTTAATTAGACTGACCATTTCTCCATCTGTGAATCTATCCATAAGTATGTATGTCCGTCTGTCTAACCAGCCGTCCATCTGTTCGTCTTTCCATCGGCTCTTCCGTATCTCTGTTAACCCGACAAACCGTCCACTAGCTTTCCTTCCTATCCGTTCGTCTTAACCATTTTACCCAACTACTTGGTAAGATAAATGGGGTCACACTACAATAGCGTCATCATCATCAACCCATACCCATTACTCATAATGAGAAAGTAGGTCGTGATATTATGAGACCCTAATCTCTTTGAAATCTTCTATAAGGTATCTTGCTTTAACTCATTACTCGATATCATTTTTCTGTGTAATAAATTAAACCTTTTTTATCTTGCTCAACATTTTATTTTCCCACCGTACATAGTACATAGATATACTCAGTGTATTTACCGCATTTGCTGGGTACGGCTTTTTAGTCAGAACTGCTGCAAGGTGTTGTAAGAAGGTAGAACAACACTTCGCCTATAACTCAACAATTCACCGCAATATATGTATTTCTTGTATTTCGATTGGACAGATTCTCTTACCGGCTAGACTTACACATCAGGTGACCATTTTAGTTCTCAGGAGTAGCAATACATCTATGCATGTCAAGTAGATCTTATCTTGTTTGAGCTTAGACGTAGATGTCAATGGGCTCCAATGTTCATTTAACATCAGATGACCTGCAGGCTGCTACGCTACTTTTCCAATATAAAAAAACCGAAGGTGGCGCATACTTGACCATGCTGCTTGTTTGTAGCCGATCTGTCTATTGGTTGTACTTAAACAATTTTTAAGATCTTCCATAAGGTTTCATGTCTTCATCACCCTTCGATATGAACCGACTGTCCTCTGAAACACGGTACCGTATATAAAGACTAACCACTAAAGGTCACCCATCCAAATTCCGGCCGCACCCAACGTTGCTTAACTTTGTCGATCGTTTACGATCCAACAAGCCACTATTCTACATTCGCTCCATATTACAGATACAAAATCCCAGGACATTATTACCGTCAGCATTCCTACATTCACATACACGAGTGTAGATGTTATCAAATGATTTCCTCCGCGGCCGCGCGAATTTATGTAGATTACATTTACGTACAAAGTTTGTGTCTTAGTGGGAAACCAAAGTTAATTTCAAGAGGATTACGCTTAATGAATAATCTTATTAGTTTTAATCTCTTTGACTATTAATCCGTAGATTATAGCAAATTCGGCTTAAATTTCTGTCATTATGTGTAACCTAATAATATCAAAAACTAACATTACAATGTAGAAACTGTAGTAGCCCGGCGTAGCGTATAGCAATTTTTGGGCTTAAGTTAAAAGTAATGTAGTGTACATTTAGTTATGGAGCTAATGACGTAGGCTTTAAAAGTAACCTCTTTTTATGCCACTTTTAAACCGGTCATAAAACCTCCAACGGTTTATTCAATGAAACAATCAAGACCGATAACTTAATATAGACTCAAAACCAGGGAAGTGAAAATGATTTTTATCACCATTGGTCTCCCATCGAATTTTCGAGCACTTCCGACGTTGCTTAACTTTTGAGAAGAGGTTTTGAATAGCTAAAGCCATATAGCTAAAAAAGAGAAGAAGAAACATGTGCTCAGCTTGAAAGCCTGGTTAAACTTGAGAAATTACTACTGGAATTAAACAATGATTTACAGATCAGTGTATAAATTTAATGAATTTTTTATTACATTTTTTCATATATAAATTCAAATTCAAATTCAAATATTTTATTTTATTACATACATTTACTGAATGACAAAGTTACATTGGAAAGTCAGTTCAATGACTTTGATGGCCCTTTTAGTTGCAGTCGACCTGGAGATAAAATCGGGGGAAAAATCTCTCGACACTCATTTTTTAGGTCTTTTAAAGGTGGTAGAACTATAGTTCAACCGGGGAGGTACCAGCGCCGCCCTCATAATTCGTCGTAAAGCATTATTTGTGTTTAGGTAAGAGAGGTGTGATTATCGGCTACATTTTGCAAGGATGCGACCATCTTACTCCTCAGGAGTAGCAACATTAACAGTAACATCAGGTGGTTTGCATGCTTGTTTGCTACTCGTCTCACATAAAAAACACTCATTTTTGTATCATTATCATATTCCAACAGATTCCATGTGCGAGCCCTAGGGATTCATGCTTCACCATTACATACATGATCGCATCCGACATCCTATTGAGCGACACTGCGGCATGTACGACCGAGCTGTCGACGCGTTTTAATAAAGCCAAAGCACTATTTGACGAGCGAACACAAAAACACACCGTGAAATTTTAATCCCAAACAGAAAACAATCATACGTGATACAATAGGCTGTGACGCAAACAAAACTGAACTTTAACACCAAGACGCAAGACTCACTGTAATTTGAGCTGATTCAATCGTTACGTTCTCTTGACGGCCATTCAATGCGACGAGATCGAACGTACGGCGTTGTTGATCCAAGGTGCGTTGGATCAACAACGCCGTACGTTACAGTTTAATTTCACGAAGACAGCTGCTGACGTTCTTATTTCGTAGACCACAAGGTTTAATTTCCTCCAAACAAAATGCCATACTGATAAGTATCAGTCGTATCAATACAGTGAATAAATCCGCCGCTTTCACGTTTCCACGTAATTAACGGTTTACTGGTACTCTTGATTTGAATAAACTTTTCGAATCTGCTTGTTTATTTATTAAAATGTGACCTATTTATATTCAAAAGACAAATGAAATGCGAATAATTTATTTATGACGTAGTTTTAAAATTCGATTTAATATTTAATCAACAATCATTATAATAAAAATATTTCTCGACTTTTGCTTGCAGCCCATCTGATATTAAGTAGCCAAATCAACTCCGTACAGCAGGAGATATACCTAAAATCAACTATATGAGTCCAGATACATGGTCACTTCTGAGGATTGAAACTGTCGCCTCCCTTGTAAGTTTCTTTCGCCGACTCTTCGCCAAAACGAAACACTTTACGAGTCGGTTGTAGTTTAATGACGTTCAAAAAGAGTTCTGCAAATAATCTACTTTAAATAAAATATTTTGATTTTTTGAACCGCGTTCCTTCAACCGAAACAAACGAATTTACCAATTTATGTAGTCGACGGTGGTCCTACCAGGTTGATTTAAAATACTAACGCTTGTACAATTGCAAGTTCAACTTCAAATCAAAGTTTTTAGTACATTTTGTTTTGAAATTGAAGTTAGCTTAGTTAAAGTGTTCTGTCAATTAACGTGAAGATTCTACTTAATAGCGGGTCATTGTACCGACACTTAGTTTCAAGTATACTCATAATCACGCCATGCCGTTACTGGCTAGTCACACGCCAGACGATACGCCATACGATAAGCTATAAATATCTTATATTACAAAAATTTAGATCATTCTATTTAATCTACGTTTTAAGTTCTCACTGTAGCAATACTAATGTTTAAATGTGTCTGTTATGCACACAAATAATTTTGATAGGTGATAGAATCATCTGAGGAGGTACCGTCACCACCCTAATAATCCGCAATTATTCGTAATTCTTGAAGTGTGTTTGACTACAGTTACGGAAGAGAGATCTTATTCCTAAAGTAACAACGCTTAAGATAAGACTTCAGTTCTGTTTGAAGTCGGATGTGGATATCCATAGACTGTAACGACTACTGAGTATTACATCAGGTGATCTGTACGCTTTGTTACGATTGCTTTCTGTCCCGTGTTTCAAAAAACATACTTTTATTCCCTATATTTACTTGAACCGTCCTACAGGAATCAGCGTAACAGCTAATTAGCTACTCTCTTATGATATAAATAAATTCGATTTTAATCCTGGGTTTATTCACGCATAATTTATTTTCATTTCATTTCAAAGAACCTGCAAATTTCGGGATTCTAGGTTCAGCGGTTACATATAATTTTAAAGTAATACCATCGCGGAAATCTCACGATCAACGATTTTTGAAGTAGCTTAAACCTCCTTCCACCCAACTGCAAATCGATTAAAGTGAGGAAATATATTAAATCAACAGAACAAATCGCCTGTCGTTTGCATCTCCCAGTGAGGCAAGTAGGTTATAGAGCTTAAAAACAGGGGAAAATTAAACGGCCGCGGTACTCATAAAAGTTTATTTAACGACAGCGCCACCCCGCCCTGCTAGCTGAAGGGTACACTAAACACAAGGAAACATTGCGCTAATGAAGCGAAACTTCCACACTTTGTCCCTTTTATCTTGAACTCAGCTAAAACAAGCGGAAGAATTGTGGCTGAACGTAATTTTATATTAATATCAACGCCCAATTTATACTTCTCTACGTTACATAGTAATGTTTGTATGTTACATAGTAATTACTAGCCGTCGCCGGCTACACTTTGAAGCGAGGCGACCGTCTTTCTTCTGAGGAGTAGTAACGTGTCTACGTTCGAGCTCAGATCTTCTCCAAAACCTGACTCTTCTTCAAAACGAAAACCCTTACGAGTCAGTGGTAGTTCGTTGGCCTTCAAAAATAGTTCTTTAAATAATCTACTTTGAATAAAAATATTTTGATAAATATTTTGGTAAATATAACAATAAGCATTGTATTTTAATACATATATCGAACATTTATAAATATCAATTTGTCAACAAAGCCACGGGTAAAAGTTAGGTATTAATAAAAGAATGAGTGCTTCACAACATGGAAATTAAGCACCATTCAAATTCAATGAAAACTCGTCAGTAGAATCTGTCGCCAAAATTTATTTCGGAATCAACTATCGCTCGTCATATTGTCTTAAACAATGGTGGTCAGATCCAGCCGGTTATTTGGGCCTATTGTCACGCCCCAGATCATTTTTTGCCTTTTGACAGTATTGTCTGTCTGATTTGAGGTCAGGACGGGTCATCGGTTTCTCAAACCCCTTTATTAATGACTACTTTTTGTGGTTTTGATTGCGTTAAAGCTAATTACAGTACTTTTTGAAAGGACGGAAAACTATAGATCAACCGAGGAGATACTACCGTCGCCCTCATAATCCGCTGTAAAGCATTACTCGTGTTTGAAGCGAGACGACCATCTTAGTCCACTGTAGCAACGTATCTACGTTCGAGCTCAGATAGGATTTCAGTCGTGTTGGTGGTTGTACGTGGATGTCAGTGGGCTGCGACTACTTAACATCAAGTGGTGTGCAGGCTCGTTTGCTAATCTTCTCTCATAAAAATAAACTTTTTATACGTCTGGAAAACCTGAAACGGGTACCTTCTACCCCGGTGTCGACGTAAGGTTATGTCGGACTCCAACCGACCAAGAACCTGGGTGATCAACTCAACACCGCGCGTCGAAGTCACGGAAACGTTCGCGCTCACATCCGCGACTCCGCCAATGGCCGCCCGGCCCTCCCAGGCCACATTACAGTACATTCCTACAATATATATAGTCCTATACTACATGACTATTTAAAAGAAAATCTGTAAAAGAAAAAGCATTACTAATTTCGACTTTTTTTATTCCCTTAGCGGTGGATGATGATGGAGGTCTCTGTTAAAGTTCAGACCACGAGCAATGCTCGAGCCATTCGAACCAGTCGCATGGCTCGTAGTCACTGTTAAAGTTCAGACCATGAGTCATATTCGAGCCAATCGAACCAGTTGCATGGCTCGTAAATACAACTAAAATTAGACCACGAACCATGCATCTGGTTCGAAATATCGGCAAACAATAATCGTTAATCGTGAGTACGGTACATAGTAAAATATTTACAAATATTTCCATAGTTTCGGAAAGTTCACGTCATTGGGTAGAAATGGAAGTCATTGAGCATAATAACTGTTATATTTACAGCGTCATTTACTTACCCTTTTTATAACAACACTATTTGCAACGCTTCACTTCGTAATGAAAAGACCGTGACTAGAGCCTTTTCGACGACCCCTTTCTTTCATTAAACACTTTTTGCTAGCTTTCAATAATGTTGATGCCATTCTTGGAACCCATCAATAAGATATTCGGGGAAAAAGTTTAATTATGGCGACTCGGGAAAGAAAGGAATGATTTTTGACCTACTCCATCAAAGTCTGAAACGACTCTATTGGTTTAAGTTATTGTTTGTAAATGACATTTTCAAAGATAGAAAAGGTGTGTTTTGGGAATTGTCTCACCGCCTCTTCTCCAAAACAAATCTTTATGAGTTGATGGTAGTTTACTACCGTTCAAAAAGACTTCTTTAAAGAATCTATTCTATTAAATTACTTTAATTTTGATTTGACTGCAGTTCCGCTTGCCCCGTTAAAGTTATTATTTGTAAATGACATTTTTAAAGATAGAAAAGATGTGTGTTTTGGGGTTTCTTTCACCGGCTCCTCTCCAAAACTTGTGGTGGTTGGTTTCTCTGAAAGATCAAAAGAAAAAAAGAGATCTATAAGAATCTATTTTGATTAAAATATTTTAATATTTTGATTTTAACTTTAAAAGAACGAGGCTTTTGTCTCATTTGGCCTTCAAAAATTTTAAATACTTATAATTTCAAAAAAATATTAGTGACCTTTTTTGTGAGATTAGCATACCAACATGCATATCACTTGACGTTATGTAGTCGCTACAAATAACACCCACATATAAACTCAAACAATACTGAAATCGTGAATCGTGTCAGCAACGCACTTCTGAGGATCAAGTTGGTCGTGTCACTTCTACGTGTAGCAATACATTGATTGAACTATGTTTATTACAAATTAAGTTTTTAACGAATAGTTCGACAAGATAGTTAAAACTATAAAAGTATAAAAGGTCGGCAATCCTACAAAAGGGTCACTCAGTGATTAACCGTCGCAGAATCAACTTACCGTTATGATGCTCCGTTTTGGGGCGAAACAGGCGTTGGTTATGTGTGTATACTAATATGTGTAATGGTATGTATTTTAATATTTTCACTTTTTTCAATCCTTCACAGTGCATGTTTTGAAATATATACCAGTATACATTGTGGTGGCGCATTGTTGCAAAGTAGTTTTTATCAACAACTTAATTTTTAGAAAAAAATGTTATTTGATATCGGTCGAAAAAGTTATTGAAGGCAAAAACTATCGTAAGACCGCATCTTAGTCTAGAAACTCCATTCCCCTTTTCTACGTAAATATTGTGTTACCATTATCTAAAAAGGGTCTGCTATGTAGAACACAGGATCCAATAAACGCGAGCCGAACCGTATGAAGACATGATAGCCAGGATTTATTTGGAAAGTTACGATAAACGTGAACATGTGTTAGGAAGGCCTCGATAGACAATGTAGGCCGGTACGCAATGCCTTTGTTTGCCAGTTTGCGAGACATACTTTGAAATTTGTTAACACTTTGATTGCGACGCTCACATATTAGATTAATCAGCGTTGCGAGCTTATTTCTCTAGACTGTAGATGCGCTAATAATTCATTTACGAATAAATAGACATAATGTCCGCCCCCAGTCTTGTAGCGCCGACGTAAACACAACACATATTCGCTAGTAAACCATACAGGTTTGTACATACAACACAGGTATGTACGAGTCACAAGTGTGTTGCGCCGCGCATACATAACAGACAGAGACAGAATACACATATAACGTAGGATACACAGCAATGTTGTACGCCGCAGGGAAAGTGTTAACGCAAGGCGTATTAATTTCCACGTCACATCACAGCGCCCGCGTTAACTTTACGTAATACTAGTTACTGCCTGCGATTTTATTTACTTGAGCTTAAATATTTAGGGATTCCCAGATTCTCTTATAGCAAAATATTCTTATGTACC
>DWON01006779.1:0-13565 GCA_018251015.1 Phocides pigmalion okeechobee
ACTTCTGTTCTATTTGAGATTGGACGTGGTTGTCCATGGGCTGCAGTGACCACTTAATATCAGGTGGCCTGCATGCCTGTTTCTTACTCTTTCATAATAAAAAAATAATACAGAAAATGTAGTACTTGTAATAATTGTCCTTACTTTAATCTTCTTTTTTACAGTTTAGTGCCGCCTGCCGCCACACTGACCCGATTTAATATATAATGTTTTAAGTGAATCAGATTTAAATAATAATATATTACAGATGACACACATGGCTTAATTATATGTGAAGTGACCACTTTAGGTTTTTAAATTTGTTGACATGACTATCTTCGAGTTACAGAGACAAATATCTACAAAGAGAATCCGTATAATCTATTTATTCTAAAGGGCAAGCTTACGAACTGCCTTACAACTCTAAGTACAACTGCAAACCTAGAATCCTGATATACACACTCACACCTGTTTCTCTCTTTCTCTCTCTTTCTCTTCCTGTCTCTGTCTATGTATGTGTGAGTGCATATGTATGTGAGTGTATGTAATTTGTTATTCGATTTAAATCAATTTTGTCACTATTTATAGCCGCATGCTCACAACAGCACCTCGATACAGAAGTCAAAATTAAATCTTGGTGCGACTGAAACGTCACATCCGCTAATAATAATAATAATATGCAATTTAACATTCCTTTATAAAATACTAGCTGTACCCAGCGCGCGTTGCTACGCCACCTACTAAAATAAATTTGAAAGAAAGACATTACACAAATATTTAACTCATTTTGAGTCGTGACAGTGGCGCCATCTGTCGAAATTTGGTCGTACTAACTCAGAAACCTTCGTGGGCTCATGCACAACAACTTTGCTAAATATCATCGCATGATCAAATGCGTAGTTTACGAGTTTATAAAGGACATACAGACAAACATTCATTTTTATATTTATATAAGAAGATAATTAATTATAGAACATTTAACATTTTTAGTCAAATTATTACAAGTCAATTACACTAATAAATTTCAAATGTTAATACAATAGGAATATGCATAATAAAATTAAAACAAAAAAATAAATTACATTAAAATGTCAATCATAAAAGTCAACGATTAAATATTATACATAGATAAACGTCAGCTTAATTTGTCATTCAAATAATCATCAACATTGTAATAACACTTTTTTATCAGTAACTCTTTTAATTTACTCTTAAAACATGTATGTATATATTTCTTTTGTGTCACCTGGTAAATGATTAAAAATTTTTGGTCCCATTATATATATGCTTTTGCTAAAAAAAGAGGAATTTGCGTGTGGTAATACATATAATTTCTTTCGTGTCTTTCTTACTTTTTTGGTATATTGTAAGTCAAACAAAGCCAGATTATTCTTAACAAAAACACACACTTCCAGTATATATAGAGATGGCAATGTTAGGAGATCTAATGCAGAAAATGCCGTTTTACAACTATATATTTGACTATCGCACGTACTTTTTTTTGTAGTCTGAATATTTTAATGGTATCCACTGAGTTTCCCCAGTG
The DNA here is from genome assembly GCA_018251015.1 of Phocides pigmalion okeechobee. NCBI lineage: Eukaryota > Metazoa > Arthropoda > Insecta > Lepidoptera > Hesperiidae > Phocides > Phocides pigmalion. The sequence goes on from DWON01006779.1 coordinate 1,526, forward strand.
TGTAATACCATATCTCAGATTGGACACTACAAATCCATAATATGACGTGATAGCAGCCTACTTAGAGGTATTTTGTGCAAGTGTTCTGAAAACGAAGACGAATCGACTGAGTTTTCTGAATAGATAATGGATATCTGGCTTCCAATTCAGGTGTGTTTCTAATACAATATCTAAGTACTCATGTTCATGCACCTGTTCTACGACATGTAGATTGTTTTTAATGGTTAACTGTCGTCCATCTGATTGTTAAAAGTAGAACTGCATGTATTTAGTTTTAGTAAGATTGATGTAAAGATTATTTTGTTTTAACCAATTTATATTGTTATCTAAGATACGGTTTGCGACATCTTCATATTTTTCAGTACTGTTATCTTTTACTATTACAGTAGAGTCACCTGCAAACAAGATCATTTTTTGGCTAGTGCTGTCAGGCATCATTTATATAGAGAATAAATAAAAGCGGACCCAATATGCTGCCTTGAGGCACTCCATATTATACATCTTGCATCAAAGACTGAGTTTGAAGTTCACAGTTTTCGTTTATATAGTTTATTTCTGTATATTGTCGCCTTTTGTCAAGATACGATTTAATCAGATCATAGGCTTGTCCTCTTATACCTTGATTATAAAGCTTGCTCAAGAGACTTTCGTGACAAACGAAATCGAAAGCTTTAGACATGTCCATAAATATTGACAGGATAGGAATTCTACGATTTAGGCAGTGTGCTACATGTCGTATTAGGTTGTATATTGCTAAGTTTGTGGAATGATTCCTTCAAAAACCGTACTGTTCTGTTTTCAATACGTTTATTGTTTCAATAAAATTAGTCAAACGATCGTGAATAGCTCTTTCGAATATTTTTGAAATTACCGGTACCAACGCTATGGGCCTGTAGTTTTCACATAAAGTTTTGCCGCCCTTCTTATATATTGGCTTTATCATAGTCGTTTTTAGCCTCTCTGGATATGTACCCTGGTTTAGACTTAGGTTTATTATGTGGCGTAATATTAGTGACAGATGTTCAGAGCATTGTTTGAGCAGTTTTGTGGGTATTTCATCGTATCCCACACTATTTGTGTTTTTGATTGAACATTAAATGAGACATTTACATCTGGGGTATCAAAAACATCTTGAAAATAGTTTTCTATGTAATACTTGAATTTTCTAAGATTTTCACTACAATAATCTTGTCTTTCTATGAACCAATAGTGATATTCTCTAGAACTAGTTGATGTAGGACACTTTAATAGTTGGGCAGTATGGTCTGAAAGTCCCAAGTGCAATACATAAGAACTACATCCACCACAGTTGTGAATAATATTATCTAGGCAAGAATGACTGTCTGGTCTAGTAACCGTATTTATTTCAATGTTTAGATCATGTTAGAAGTAATGTTTGAAATTCTTCTGATATTTTGCATTTTTTAATAAGGTCTACATTGAAATCTCCAAACATGATTATCCGTTGAGTTCTACCTACACATATTTTCTCTGATAGAAGTTTAAATTGTTTTCTAAAGTCTTTAAAATTACCAGGATGAGGCGTTCTATATATGCAGACAATCATTATTTTAAAAACAGGTACCTTAACAGCGCAGCATTCAAATGTATAGCAGAGCGATAGATGATTAACATCATGAAGTTCGTCAAATTCTAGTCCTTGCCGAGTCATTATGCAAGAGGCACCCCTTTTTTTTATTCTCCTTTTTTACAAAATGTTCGGTGAAACAAATGTTGTAATATGATCACAACATTCGTGTATCGTCGCGACACGACGCAACGATTAGTGTCACGATTATGTACGATTGTTGTGTGATATGACTTACAACAATCGTTTGTCTGTAGAGTGGGAGGGGGACTTAGGAATAAATCGAAGGAACGGACACGTATATTACGAACAGTGTTTCAGAAATAAAACAATTGCATGGATTAAACTTTATTGATTATATCTAATAGGTCGGAAAATATATGCGGTCTAAAATATAGACTGTATAAAATAAAATATAAACATGTTTCTCGACATTCTGTGTTCAATGAAGTGTCTAGTAATAGTGACATAAAAACCTTTATTAGCTGAGTCGTGTTCAAATTTAGCGAAGTAATCTCGCGAAACCTTGCGAATTACACTTTTGATTGAAGAATATAATCGTCCAGTGACATAATAACCTAATCAACTAGAATTAGATAGCCAAATGGTAGAATGGTAAATAAATATGCACAATCTAAATACAATATAGATCAAATTGATAATAACGGTACATATTAGTGTAGTTAATTACATTTTTGCCGTAAGAAACAGCACTAAATTACCGCAAAAACACTAATAAAGTGCATGTCACGACACGACGGATGTATTCGCTTTAGTATTCGAGACTGCTTCATTTTAACACACGACTGTACAAACACAAGATATTAAAAAGCATACACATTTAGATAAAACAAGTCTGATTAACTTATAATTAAAATAAATCTTAAAATAAAATTCTAATATTGCAGCCATGTTTTCACAAGCAACCGTAATCTACACGTAATTAAAGATAAAAATCACGTTGTTAATTCAAAGATTATTCAGGCCCGATTCGATCAAATTCGAAATTCCTCTTCCCCCTTATCATTGCTGCTATCATAGTCAGATTCATAGCCATATGAGACAGGGGGCCGGACGTTTGGCATAGACCCCACTTGGCAATAAGTGTTTGTGAGTCAAAGTTAGTAACAGACAGGAAGATACCACTGCTCATCTCCTGGAAAGTCGCCTCCTACAAGTTCTTGGGAAAAGATGTTTTCCAGCCACACGGCAAAGCTAAGACTTATGACCAATAAATTTTGTTATTTGATTTTCCGTAGTTCTTAAACTATTTATTGAAAGAGAGTATAAACAATCCTAGATTACTTATTGTGGAAAATTTCGTTATTTAATCGAATCGGACCTAAGTATTTGTTTCATGTTTTTTTACTTTTACAATACTATCCAAATCAGTTCTTTTACTAACATTTCTTCGCCACATGCATTCCACAACCTTACTCCTGTTACATAGCAATAAACTTTTCCAATCCTAGTTTTAATCCATCGTTACAAGGACACTTTGGTTCCCAAATACCTTACACAATACAACCTAGATAGTTTCCTTACCCTTTACATAGTGGGCATGGCTCACAAATAGAGTTTTTAGGCCATATTCCACCAAGCTGACCAATCTATCCAAATTTCACATACCTTTGAGAACCTCTTGGAGTATACTCATGAACGTACGTTTTCTTCTCAATAATTTCTAAACATAATGAAAATCAGGCGCAATCCTGTATGTAAGTACCAAACAAGTGTGCGTTTACCTTTAAAAATAAATAGTCCGAAAGCTGAACTCAAAATTCATTCCTCATTACGGCTTTCAATTCAATCAATCAATATTTTGCAAATCCAAGTATAAACAAAGATAAAGATTAAAAATTAATTGAAGGGACCTCCGCTTAATTCTAACACATTAATTGCGTCTCTACTTTCTTGAATACTAGAACACGACATCAATAATATAGTAATTAACCTATGATCCTATTCAAAATTAGGATATAACTCGTTACAATCACACGTACATTTTGCTATGAAAACATGTTTCGTCTGATAAATATTTTAATCGACGTCTAAAGAGCATCACAAAGATAAGTTGGCTGAGATCAAACCCAGTTCAAGAACTGATGTCCGATGGAAAAGAATAGTTTTCGTTTGGAAACCAGAACAGGTGGCTAAACAAGTAAATATAATAACACTTGAATAAAAAAGAGAAGCGTTGGATACCGAAGACGGGATAAGTTGAAGTGATGCTAGTTAAGAAATATTTAATGAATAAATAATGACAGATAATGGATGGCTTGCAGAACATGAAGCATGTTAAAGATAAGAAGAAAAGAAAATTACGGTTAAAGTAGCAAATAAAGGAGACCTATGACTTGCAACGATCTTAAGATCAATGAATAAATATAGCTGGACATACATGTTTGTCTTTTGAACACAATTGCCAAATGATGAAATGTGAATATTGTTCTTGTTAAAAGCGCGTACCATCACCTAAACTGGTCTTGGATTTTGGAAAAGTAGTTATATCCTAACTTTGTATCTTGGATTTTAAAATATGGTTGAATAATATTGTGTTATACATACATTGAATAAATTACTACAAACACTGACTTAATACTAAGATCTATTGAAAAGCTTCCTGGCCAATAAACAATTTAGACGTTTTCAAAAAGTTCGGGTGATAAAACGGTCTGATAGACAGATTTCGCTGCATAATTTCATAGGTAGATACACTCAGGTATTAGCAATTATCTGAACCTAGAGATACCTTGTCTAAGTCTAGACAGATGATGTTATTCCATGAATCGAAATGTGCACAACTCCATTGTCGGGAAATTAAACTGTGTTAAAAGTGTGAATATTTCAAAAATACACCAAGTGCGCAGTTCAAGTAACTTCAATTGTGAAAATTGAAAGTATTTCCATCACTTAACTCAAAATGGAACTACCAACTACTTTGCTACTCCATAACTGGTTTAATTAGACTTCTACATGTCACTACAGACATTCACTTAATCAACTATGTAAAAGGAATAAATCCGTCAAAAAAGCTCTTTTTATCCATTGCTTCCAAAATAGATTTCCAAATTCAAACTTACAGCAAACAATTGTTATATTAAATTATTTAATTAAATAATATTAATTAACCATTGAATATTAGTTAGAATTTTCACACTGTGAAGTTATTACAGAAAAGTTAAAAAAATATTTAATGTAAAAAGTAAAAGACTAAAAAGAAGGACTTCTAATCTTAAGTTTAAGTCTTCTCTACTTTAATACGATTACAATAATATAAGCGTATATACAGCATAGATATGCCAAAACGATCTTAAAAATGACTGGTTTGTTTCTTAACATGGGAGTGGCAAAATTCTTTAAGTAAGAAACAGCATAGTAGAGAGAAGAAAAGATTCGAGAAACTCTTTGATGGCTTATTTGTCTTCTGCACTTCTTTTCTTACGTCTCCACCAGACATAAGATAAAGTTACGTGGTGGTCTAAAATAATACGACTCCAGTGAAAACAGTTTTAACCAGTACATTGTAGCATATCAAAATTATTCAATTCTGATAGAACGTGAATTATCGGAATATAGATTCTCCACGAAATAAGTAACTCGTGTCAATGAAACATGAAGAATATGTGATTGTTTCCTTTCTTAATCAAAATAGCAAAGAGGCATGCAGACAATCTGATAGTAAATGGATATTGCCGCCATCAAGCATCTGTTACTAATTCCTTGAAGAACGAAATGCCACTGTAAATCGATCACAGATGTATTGCGATCGAATACCTAGGTATTGCCAAGCGGTCTTTTTAAAAGCAATACCATATTAAAGTTAAGAAAATAAAATCAATTCTAAAAACTCATTTTTTCTCAAATGGCAACGCTAACAATTGAAAAAATCACAGGTATGTAGTTTTACAGAATCAGGTAGTTAGGGGTCATAAGAAACCAAACTATAATATACAGAATACAATAATATAACAAATACTACAAATTGGAAAGTATGTGACTCTAATAAAATTTAAAACATAGTAAAGACCCCAAAGATAAGAATGTAGGTGTTTGTAAAACCTTTGGATGTACAAAATACATTAAAAGAAATTAGAAAACCTAGAGCACATCAGTACTCTGGTGCTCACTAGTTCTTTCGTCTTACGAACATTTTCGTAATGAATGCTACAAATGGAATTTCTATTGTCATTCAATCGCATCTTGATCTTGCTCTGTGATCGTCAACTTTAAACCTGATATTAAATTACAAGCAGACATGTAAGAGTGATTCTGACAACTGGCTTGACATTTGGAATAGTTCATTTAGAAGACTCAGTAGTCGTGAAGAGTTAGCAGCAAGACATTCTTCACCAAAATTTCCAAATGTTTTAACCTGAAACAGAACATGAAATTTAAGCAGAGATAGGACCGGAACTTTACTTTTTTATATGAAAATAGCAGCAAACGAGCATCCAAACCACCTGATGGTAAATAGTCGCAGTCCATAGACATACATGTACAATCACAACTATGACTAAAATCCCATCTAAGCACGAACATAGAAGCGTTGCTACTCCTGAGGACTAAGATGGTCATCTCGCTTCAAAGACTACTTCAAACCTTACTGTTTATTTAGACAAAAATTAATTTCCACTTAAATTTCTATGGTAGGACTAAAGAATCTGAATCCTAATATCAGTTCAGAGTTAATTTAAAAAAGAAGACAGTGAGTTACATATATTCTTAGTCACCATTACATCAATTCTGATCTTACAATAGTAACAGTGTTACTTGAGTATTACGGTAAAAAGACATTGGTATAATACAATGTCTAAAACTTCCTTTGTATTATTTAACCAATTGCGTCTGAACACTATTATCAGTCCTTTCGTAAGGCAGTCGACTATACAAATATCCAATAACGACATAAGATCATGCTCCTTCTCTGCTCTCATTTAAGGAAAAAGTCGAGTTGTGGACATGCACCATAAAAGAAACAATCTAGGAAGACAGTCAAAATAGAGCATCGATTTACGGATACGTAGTAATTTCTATACCCATATTTTTAAACTAAGATTTCCTATGATGTGGGTCGCATATATGTCGCAGTCGAAAATAAAAATATATGTCACTTACAATAAAATTATGAAATTTTATTGTAAGTGACATATATTTGTCTTAATTGTGTCTGCTTGACCAATAAATAACCCTATGATTCCGTGCGTGTCAGATCAATATGGTTATTCCTGCGCGATGTGGATCGTGTAAATCTAAATCCTATTGCTTGTAATTTCAATAATCCTAACCAGGTCTATAGGGACGACGAAAGTAAAAGACGGCCAAACCATTGAGACAGCGTCAGACGGTGAACCGTAGCTATTATCTGTGAATCTCCAGAGTCCGAGCAATCGGTTAGAACTCAATTACTTACCACGGAAAAGTTCGTAAGATGAACGAATAGAACTTGAACATTTAGGCTGCTGGAGAGGTTGGCGTGATCACGCTTGGGTCCCGCGCCTTGTCATCCAGTATCTTCTGCACCGACTTCTCGGATTTGATTATCTCATCGATCCAGTTACCAAGAGGATCGTTGTCGTTCACGGGCACCGCGATGACAATTGGGTCGCGGACTTCTGGGAGCGTCAGCTGAACTTGTACGATAACTCCAGTATCGGTGTGCTCCACGAAGTTCACACGCACGTCAGGTTTACGCCAGTAACGTGGGGCCGCGCATGCGTTGTTCGCGGGATGGTAGTGAGGAGTCAATGTTCCGTTGCTGTTAGGTCCAGCGCTGTTTAAAAAAAAATAAACATGGTGTAAATTGCATGTAGTCACAAAATACATTGGGCAGCATTGGGGTAGTTATAGGCTAATGATGATGAACTGCATAGAGAACGGCGTAAGATGTCATTTATAAATCTATAATATATATAATACAAGTGGACCCAGCAGACGTTATCTTAGTCAGAACAAAAATCAGCAATTCACTTTTTTGCAAAATCTACTACTGAATTCATGTTCAATAGAGCCACGTAAAAATTTTGCTATCACGCACAAATGTTAGCTTTGCATCATACTACAGCGCCACCTATCGAGTTTAATTGTGAATCTAAACCAACACGACACACAAAAAATCCATTAAAATCGGTCCATCCTTTAGGAGTTCGGCGACATACATGCACAGAAGACATACATATATATATAAAGATTACCAGCAAAGAATATCCTCTGTATCCGAGGACGGGGAAGATTCTGCAGGATCACGCCATGCAGGAGTGACCGGGCAGCTGGTATTTATAATACGCCTCTGCGGCGCGCTGGGAGCTGGCTCGGGAGCTGGCTCAGGAGCTGGCTCGGGAGCTACCTCCGGGCTGTTAAAAACAATAAACATCTTAAAGTTACCTCTAATGAATCCACTTCATCTAGGACAGGGTTCGGCAACCTGCGGCTCTTTCAATGTAAAATATTAGCACTTTCACTACCTTAAATTATTTTATTAACAAATGCCTTAAAATGTACCCATAAGTGTAACTATCTATATCATATACTGTATATATCCCACTGTTTAACATATTTTTAGTGGCTCTTTAAAATATTGGAAAATTTGCAAAATTTCTTATGCAGTCTTAAAGATTGCCTACCCCTGGTCTAGAGAAATAAGCTTTAGGTTAGTGCCGCCTTCCGCAACGCTGACGACATCTAATACGCGCCACAGTCAGTGTTAAGTACTTCAACCGGTAATTTGAAGCAATTTTGCTTATTTTACCTAGTTTCCACAGCAGGTACTTCGCGCTTGCCGCGTTTACGGCGGGGCTGCTTATTCTTCGAAGCCTTCTGTCCACGGTACCCATTGTTCCCACTGGAGCCGCCTCCACGCGAGCCCTTCGCCCTGAGAAGAATAGGACAATATCAGTAACGGATTTACTGACGCTATAAAGTCAAGAGTTGCGAAGGTTTTTTGAAGTGAGAAGAGCAGCAAATGAGCATGCAAACCACCTGATGTTAAGCAGTCGCAGCCCATACACATCCACGTACAACCATAAACACGACTAAAACCCTCTTTGGGCTCGAACGTAGATACTCTACTCCTGAAGACTAATATTGCCGTCTCTCTTCAAAGTGTAGCCGGCACCCGCACCTCTCCAACCGAAACACAAGTAATGCTTTACGGCGGATTATGGAGCGGCGGTGGTATCTCTCAGGTCGAACTGTAGTCCTCCCACCTTTCAAAATCCATAACTCTTTATCGTGCTGGTCACCATAGTGTAGGGTTTACATCCTTTGAGATCAGACGGTTATATGTAAAATGTCCAAAGACTTCTTATTAATTGCTGTTATTTTTACCCGCCGCTTGGAGGAGGTACGGTTTTGCGCACGGCGCCAAGTGAGCGGTTCTTATTCTCTTCGGGTTGTTCCAGCGAAGTCTCAGTCACTTTAGACGCTTTAGACCCTTCTCCTTGACGACGCGCATTCCTTTGAAAAACATTAATAATTAAAAAAAAAATTGTTTTCCTATGCTTAGGGATAACCAAATTTCTCACAACTGTCGTTATATTTATATCCATTAACGCCTACTGAAGGCAACAGTTTATCATGTTTTTTTCTGGTTAACCATGGCTTTTTGACTTTAAATATGCACTTAAAACTTACTTCATTCAATTAAAGATTTTTTAAATGACAGGTAATGTGAACGTAACAATTATAGAACTGATTATAACTAATGTCAATCTTAATCCATTTTAAAATTCAATATTGTGAAGAAATTTATCTCACTTTGACATGGCAACCGAATATCACAAACAATGTCACATAATTTACGCCTAAGAATGATTGTAATTTTAAATTTTTGCATGCCTTGACAGGTGGAACTTGGAGAACCTGCATACCTTTATAACCTACACCATATCATGTACCCATGTTCTAGCAAAATAAAATATTTGAATTTGAATCAGGTCATCAGTCTACCTGGTTGGGGACGGCCGTTCTCTTTATGACCGAAGATCAGTAAAGGAGCAAGCAGGGCAACTGATATTTAAAAGTATCTGCTGTCTCTACATCCATATACAACGTCAAACGGGACTTAGACTGAGAAATTGTAATAACGGATATTGCTACTCCTAGAGACTAAAAATAGTAGCCTCGATTCTACAAAGTGTTACAGTGGACCACACCTCTCCATCCACGTACAACCACAAACAAAACTGAAATCCTATCTGCGCTCGACCGTAGATACGTTGCTACTCCTGAGGACTATGATGGTCGCTTCAAAGTGTAGCCGGAATACGCACCTCTTCAATCGAATGACATGTAATGCTTCAGGGCGGATAATTAGGGCGACGGTGGTACCTCCCCGGTCGAACTATAGTTCTCCCACCTTTTAACCTCCCACCTGTGAGAAACCTGTGTCTAGCAATGGACACACAAAGGGTGATACATGGATGACCGTATGAATTTGTCTTCCAAGCTATATGGTCGGCCGTAACTCCAGCCTGCTAATCCTGGAACTATCGGTAACTACATTATATGCGTAAATATATTTTACCGGTTTGGAAGAGGCACGGTTTTACGGATAGCACCAAGGGAACGACCCTTGTCCTCTTCAGGCTGTTCCATCACAGGCTCCATCTCCACTTTCTCCTTGGTTTCCCTGTTAAAATAAAAAATAAACATGTATATATCATTTATTTAACAAAATATATTTTGAAAATTATAATACATGATGAAAATCTTAAAACTAATTATAATAAATGCCTAACTTAAACAATCTAAAGGGAGGAGAAACCGTTGTCTCGTGGGTTCGGCGTGCCAAAAAAATCTCCAAACAGTTAGTTTTATTTCCACGTTTGATCGACACCGCAGATGACAAGAGGGCAGAAAATTACGATAGCTATTCAGCACGGGAATGTAGCTAGCATTTTTGGAAACATGCGATGTGAGCACGGGCTCCCGGGCTCCCTTTAGATTATTTAGGTTAGGTTCGATGTTATAATAATCAACTTTAAAATAATATTTGTAACTTAAAATGTTTATGCATAATGTTTACCCTTCGGGATTCGGCGCTAACGCAACGTGGATAGTAGGTCGGTAGTTTTCCAGAGAATACACCTGGACGCGTGCAACTTCGCCATTCGACTCCATGCTGCAACATCCAAATTTGAAATGTTAATTTAATTATAACGTAACACATAAATATTATCAAAGTTAAAATGTAAAACCAGTTCATATTTAACGCCCTATTGGTTAACGTCGATCGCGAGAAAAACGCTGGCGTGAAAATTTGCAGCACTTCTTAAATCTGACATTTATAATATATACATTAAGAAAGGAGGAAAGAAATAAAGAGAGAGGGAAAACAAAATGAAGAAGATGAGAGAGAGGAAGAAAGATGAAATAATGTCCTTGCCATACTACTTCAATACTTAAAAAGAAAATAGCACCAGTAATTAATAACAGTAAGTATAGAGAAAGACAGTAAGCATAACAACAATTATAATTAACTTTTTGTTTATAAGCTCACTCATAGCCTCAAATAGCCTCACACTCCTAGCCTAGTATTCTCTGTATCGTCGATTTTATTTGACTGTAGTAGCGATAATAATAACTCTTTATTTTAGTAACTGTTGGAGCACCATCTATCGGCGAGCAGCAGGGTCGCCATCGTCGGTCGGCAAATTTGTTAAAAATTCAATAAAATTTGCGATTAGTATTTCGATTTATTAAAATATACCGAACATCACTCACAGTAACCAACCACCAACGATTACACATTTTTTTCTGTTACATGGCTCTGTGCACATATAAATATATAAACAGTCCACACTTTTACTTATCGTCTATAGCACCATCCTGTGACGTCATTATTAAATAAAGTAAACATACAACAATGAAGGAAAAATTTCAATCTAATGAACAATATAAATAACTGTTCGGTTGCGCCGGCTTTCGTTAGCCAGATTTTTTAAATTTATTTATATCCTGCTGCTTTCTACAATGCATCACCTTTGATTTCTTTTTTTTATTTCATTTATTTAATCAGATAACAAAGATCCATTCTGTTAGTATATAACTTACACCTCACCTGACTTACACCGGTAACACTACACGCCAAATCACAATGTAAACAGCAAACGTGTTTATAAAAACTTCTAGTCACTTTAAACGTTTATTTAAACGAATATTTATCACTGAAACACGATCAGGTCTAACAACGCAATAGACAAACCGAACAGAACATTCTCGAATAGAAAGGAAAATCAATAATGGGACGAGGCTGAAGTTACCTGCAAATGCCCGTGGCTGAATATTTTATAACGCAGCCTATCAATAAGCTGGCATCTATTTTTATCAAACGTATATTTCTTCTTTTATATAAAAATGAATGTTTGTCTGTATGCCCTTTATAGAATCGTAAACTATGCATTTGATCATGCGATGATCTTTAGCAAAGTTGTTGTGCATGAGCCCACGAAG
>DWON01006780.1:0-13565 GCA_018251015.1 Phocides pigmalion okeechobee
GATGGACGAGGATGCGTTCCTACTCTTGAGCACTAAGATGGTCGTCTCTAATAATGTGTATCCGGCAACCACGCCTCCCCAACCGAAAGGATACATGAGGAACATGTTACTTTACGGCGGGTTATGAGGGTGGCGGTGGTGCCTAACTGGCCGATCTCTAACGGCTCTACCACCATTAAAATATTAATTAATTAATTAATTAATACAAAGGTGGTGGCATAAACAATTAATTAACATATCATTTCAACTTTGTATGGACGGAACTTATTTCATAATAGTATGTTGACATGTTTTCAATCTATTCATATAATATGATATAAATATTTGGAATTTTCTTGCAAAATATATTGTAATATTATGGCTTAAAATTTTATAGATATAGAATATATATAAATACATATCGACTACTGCGCTTTTTAACGTTTTAACATTATTATGTTTTTAACAAGAGTTTACTATTCACGGAGCCATACCCTGTTGCATCTATCAACAAACCTGTCCATCTCCCTGTATTGAGTAAGAAAATACATAGTTTTAACGATTTTTAAGAGACGCAAGCATTTAGGAATATTCGAAATAGGCACCCGATATCTATTCCGACCTAAACACGACCTTTTAGTTATTCCATTATATTTGAACAGAGAGTATTAAAATTCCTTACTCTTCAAATTACTTCACACGGTAAAGACTATTTTCCAGCAAATTCCATTAAAAAAAACTTTGCTTTATCACTTACCCTTAATTTCAGAATATTGTATTTTCTGAATGTAAATAATATTATAATAAATTTACAATGCTGTTTTTTCCAAAAAAAAAAAAAGATACTTAAGATATATGAAATGTTGTACAAAGTAAAGTTACAATATTTTAAATAAATTAAACCTAATCGGAGCATCCCTTATTAGAACCTTTCTAAGGTTCCTGCGTAAATAACGACAATTGACGCGCTGGGTTGAAGTGGGCGGTATAACACATAAATAGTTATTATAACTAGTTTTTTTCTCGTCTACTAGTTCCGTTAGATAACATAAACTATGGTATTGTAATAGCAGTTTTGTTATATGTAACCATTACATTCAAACAAAAACAGGCTATTCATGTAATATAACTTTGAAGTGTTAAAAAGCTTTGATATCCGAAAAAGTTTAGTATGGCATGGTTTTTATACGTACTCAGAAACGGAAAAGTGTATTTTAATTGTTTTATAAAGTATCTACTTATTAGTACCGTATAAACCGGTACCATTTTCTTCAGACAAATACTAGCTACTCTCTAACGATACTCGTTTCACCTCGCAAGTATCATAACGAAGACAGTTCAATATCCAAAAATTACAACAGCAAGCATAGTATACAAAGCCTAAGGCCTTCGATATTACATTTTAAGAATTGCCCCTAAAAATACTCTTTAGTGTAATTCAGACCAAATGTTGTCAGCAATAAGGTTCAAATTTGATATTCAGTGTATTCCCAGCGCCAGGTCTTGTTCACACTGTTATCATAAACTGGAGTCATTGGTAACTTGATGTCACCTGGAACCTGCAAGACAAAATAATTCAAAAGTTTAATAATGCCTTTGTTATATGATTAAACTAACGATTCGGCCCCGCTTCGCTTGTTTCGCTTAATAGAGCTTAATTACTAACAATTTTTTTTTCTCTCAGACAAACTTTTAGTTTAGTCAGTCGACTGAATTATTTTATTTGATATATGAATTTAATTATTTAATTTCTCGCCCAATTTACAGAAAAAAACTTAACTTATTATGAACCAAAACCTTCGCCAGGATTCACTCTACCTTTTGTTGAAAAATGTGATAAAACTTCAGTACTTTTTCAGTCCAGTACTTTTTTACTTTTTCATGAACAGACAGAAAGAAGCCACGGGGGACTTTTAGAGTTACGAAACATACCCGTCGTTTACATGGTGGGAATTGATTTAGTTCATCATGGTGGGGACTGATCTTTGCCCATGAACTGTAAACATCTCAATATAGAACGGGACTCTCATCTAAAATCGATCACTTATGCATCGCACGAAAATTACTTGCATCTTCTGAGATGCAATTGTTTCTCCCTAGAAAAGGGGGTATCAGTGGTACTCCCCCGTCAAATTGTTTTTTATACGACTCTGCAAACTAACTACTTTTGCACCTTTGTTCTAATTTATTTAAGTGAAAATACATCGACCACGTCTGATCAACGTCGCCGGTGACAAGAGGAGTGGTTCACATCTTGCGCAGAGAATTGCGATTGTTATTCAATGCGGTAATGTAACTAGCGTTCTTGGAACTGGGCCCTAGGTACACGGATTCCCTCCACATTACTTAGGCTTTTATAATAATTAATTTTAATGTTTTCACGACTGTCAATATGTAAATTGAAATAAATTTATCAACCTTCATTTAGTGCAAATCATATTCGGATGTTATTACCAGATCTTTATAGCGATCTATGGTTCCCAATAAGTTATAATTCTCATTACAGACACAATAATTGCAGTTTTGAGTCTCTATAATCTCGAAACTCCGCAACGAACAGTGTAGTTCGTAGACGGCTAAGCTTGCCATCCAATTTAAAGTTTCCTTCAACTTGGTGCTTTTGTTTCAGCTTATGATTGTCTTGATAACTTTGAGTAAGTGTTTAGTTTTTCAGAGAACTTCAGGAATCCTTGGGATTCATTACGAGCAACCTGAGTGGTAAAGAAACTTATTTTATATAATTTTATAAAGTACCTTGCAAGGATGTCGGGTTTTTAAGCTGAAAAGTTTACAAAAAGCGGTCATTGTAAATCTTCTAGCTTGTAAAAACGTCTACAACAAAAAAAGTTGTTATTTAAGTAATTATCTTGTAAATTATTTACAATTCTTTATTTTGACAACAGAAACATTCACCGTAACAACTTTTAACAAGATAAAAATATATTATAATAAACGGCCATAAAACCTAAAAATATTAACATAATAACAACAGTTATTGTAAACCTAAGAACTAGACTATATAATAACAACCACTGTAAAGCTCTTAGCTTTTAACTACGTCTTAAATAATTTTTATATTGCATTGGTTACAGATGTCTGTTGATAGCAGTAACCATTTTCCATCAGTTAGACTGCATACATGATTACTATTTCTAAGTTGTAGAAAAAAACAATCAAATTACCATTTCTTGACACACGCTTAGCATATAACGTTAACTCACCACCAAATTCTGGGACTGTTCCTGCAGATGAGGTTGTGGTGGCTGCACCAGGTTAAGAGGTTCGTACTCGTCAGACACCCCGCTGTCCGGGGAGTCGGGTGTCAGGGCGGAGTTTACGTAACCCTTGGGACCCACTCGGCTCTTATGCACGCAGTAGTCGCCAGTAAATGGATTCTGATACGCCACTACCGTCCTGGTCATGGATAACATAGAATATTTTTTTACGTGAGTAAAGTAGCAAACGAGCATGCAAACCACTTGATGTTAAGTAGTAAAAAGAGCTAGTTGTAAGGACAAATGTTCTTGTTTTAGCTCTAAACTAGCTCTTTTGTGTACTCTGTAATTTGTACAGATTATTATTATTGTATTTGTTATCTTTTGTTATTTCTCTTAATTTTTCGCTCCAAACGTATACCGTCTGTCTGGTCTGTTAAAAGTTATAGTGTAAACTTTACTGGTGTCTGAATTACTTTTAACGACTGTATATTTTTACCTGTTGTAATCGTCTGTTACCCAAGCAATAAATAAATAAACCCTCGCGGCCCGTCACAACCAACGAAGCCATTAGTTCCGTAGGGTAGAAGGGTAATAGCACACAGATGGGAGAACTATAGTTCGACCTGGGAAGTACCACCACCGCCCTCATAATCCGCCGTAAAACATTACTTGTGTTTCGGTAGGAGAGGTGCGGTTGTCGGCTACACTTTCAAGCGAGGCGACCATCTTAGTCCTCAGCAGTAGCAACGCATCTACGTTCGAGCTCAGATAGGGTTTCGGTCGTGTTTGTGGTTGTACGTGGATGTCTATGGGCTGCGATTACTTACCATCAGGTTGTTTACATGCTCGTTTGCTACTCTTCTCACATAAAAAAATGTGCAGGACGAAAGGTCAGATTCGATCGTTCCTGCATAATAATGAAAAAACCGGGGTACGGCGTGCTAATGAAGCTCGTATAATGATAAATTTCATTCGGTTTATTTGAAACTATAAGTAAAATTTAATTAAGCAAATCATTTCGCATTTGCCGGCGCGCTGGTCGGTGGTTACATTTTGTTAATACTAAACTATTTATTCTGGTTTCAATAATGAGTTTTATGCTCGAGTAAATAGATCCGAACCACCAAACCACAACCGCGTTCGATTGTCGATTGTACAAATTAAGGAATTAAACAAATCAATTGAGAAAAGTTTTAAATTTGTGTTCGGAAAACTGTTTTTATAATTGTTTTTGATTGTTTAATGTGTTTTGTTGTTATAAATTTTAGGGTTATCCATCTAAGAAACACCTTTTCGATTGCGTCATATACATACATGCATGTATTCGTGTGTACGTCTGTTTTTTTTTCAATAAATTTTACTTAAAGACTATTAACAACTATAAGAAACAACATTTAGTATTAATATGAACAGTTATACTGGCATGGTACTACGAAAATAAAATTCATTTAGATTGGAACGCCATGCAATTGTGGGACGAACCACGGAATCCATTGCTGCGGACTCCAAGATGTATTTCATTGCATTTCGAAAAAACATACGAATATACGTCAAGTTTCAATACGAGTAAATAATACATCAAATACAAATATACATCCTTATCATCCATCTATCACATACAAATAATAAAATTGTAAGTGTACACTGTCCATACATGGATAATAATTGTATGACTATTATTAGACCTTTATTAACAATGGAACCAAATTCAATACTTATAAGAATTTTTCCCCGTTTGTCTTCGCGTTAATGCGCGCTTATCTCGGGCACAGCTTAACCGATTTCGGTGCAGTTTTCACTACTGTTACGGTTTCACTTTATATTTAGTGTTTATTTCATTTCAACAAGTCTATTAATTAAAAAGTTATGTCAATTTTAAAGTTGCGATATGAATACATGACAACACTTTGTTGTTAGAAAATCTGTACCCAAAAATTTAAGCCCACGTGAACAAAGTCAATGAAATATTATGTATGATTCGTCGAATTTCGTGAAACTCCTAAACTATCACTATATTTACGTGTGTATTACACGCATTCACGTTTTTATTTTGCTAGTATGCTACATTTGTTTTATAAGCACATATTTATTTTTATGATCATTTGTATCTTATTTTATTTTCAGCACAAATTTATGAATATGTATGACAAGATTATACTATAATTAGTACCTTAACTGCTCCGCGCTGTCGCCTTCTTTTCTATGAGAGAAGAGTACTTTCGTAGGCCTCAATAGTATTGCCACCTAAAATACAATCAATCAGTAGTAACAGATGAGTAGAACTATAGTTCGACTGGAGAGGTACAGCCGTTACCATTATAATCATAAAGCAAATCTTGTCGGTGGTCGGTTGGAAGGATGCGGTTATCGGCCACACTTTGCAAGCAAGGTGTTTGCCAAGATGGAAATCTTAGTCCTCAGGAGTAGCATCGCATCTGCGTACGACCTCAGGTAATCAGGTCAGTCATGACTACAGTCCTATTTGAGATTGTATGTAAATGTCTTTCGGCAGCGACTCCTTAATTTCAGGTGAATGCTCCCTTCCTACTCTTCACACTAAAAAATGAAATAAAAATGAAGTCTATTTTACATTATGCCAGGACCGACATCTGTAATCAACTCCAGAAATTCTAGCTGAATTCCAAAATAGATGTGTTGCTACTTTTAAGAACTAGAGTGGTCGCCTCACTTATAAGTGAGACTATTTACGTATAAATACTTCCATCCTCCGAAATGCAAGGATTGCGCCACGCTAACGTGAGAGAGACAGTGCTGCCACTTGTTCAGTGTTCGGTTTATCCATGTCCACCTTGCATTAAGCAGTAGCTAGTTCCAGTAGACTGCACGCTCGTTTTATAATACTATTGTATTTTCCTAAACCCACCCGCCCGGTCCTCTGCAAGCTGTGCACGCGGTAGACCCAGTAGACACAGTAAACACACGCGGACAGAATTAACAGCAACTGTAACAACAAGAAAACAAACAAATTTGAAAGTTAATGGTATTAGGCCTTACTTTGTGAAGATCCATGCCTTTAAATTATGTTAAAACTATATCCTAATAATCCGCTACCACCATGTAGGATGGCATATATTTTATTATTTTTGAAAAACAAAGTAAATAAATAAAACGTAGGCCACTGGACGGTATGATCCACAGAAGAAGCAGGACCATGTAATGCCAGAGATAGCTACGGGTAACAATTAATTGTAAGAAACTAGTACAGTACATGTAGATGCCATAGATCTACACGAAAACATGTACGCAAACATACACACTTCATATCGACGCGAGATTCGAACCTGGGACGTTCTGCAGTAGACAGTTACTATAACCAACTTGTTTCTAATGCTGGCAGTCCTAGATAAATAAAAAGCACTTATTTATGAAATATTTTATAATATTGCTGATATCCATTAAAACCCTTACCCGTATGCAGTAGTTGCTTTACAGAAAAATTTGTGATGTAGGAACGGTGCCAAAACAAACCAACAAACCAGTGCTTACAAACGTGAGTAAATAAATTACTTACCAAAATAACAAGAAGTATTATATCAATATATATAATAATCATTTTAACACGACCACACAATCACAGCCGATGAGTCAATCACTTAACATTTTTCAAAGAAAACCAAACGAAATCAAATTTATAAACAGAAAACAGCGATGTGTTTTACTGAACGGACCACACTGAAAATCGGAACTGAGTCACATTGGTCAGTTTAAGTTCAGTTTAGCTCACTGATTGGCCAAATTTCTATGTTGTCGTACGTGATTGGTCAATTCCACGTAGTGGAGCCCGGGAACCCAATGAGAGTGGGCTACAGTTACAAGATGTGGCAACTGAAGCTGTTTTGTCAAAGAATATGAATTATGAAAGAAGTAGTTTAATGCCTACAACTGTTATCTAAGATAATGTTATAACATTGTGTCCACACAATTGTGTTTAGTAGCTAATTAGAATACTTACATACTTGACCGTCTAACTAGACATGATATATGTATATATATACTAGGCGATATTCAGGCGGGTGAAACACCGGTCAAGCTTTTAATAGGATGAAGCCCGACTTAACTTACCGTCGGCCTTGTTGTTAAAGATACTCGTCCTGAGTTTTCTGTCTAAGAAAAATCCTAATGAATACGAAGTAAAGAGAAATACTCAAGAAATATTACCGCATTTTGGTGTGAAGATTATTTATATGTTATCAACAAGGTCATAATTTTTATTACCATTTAAACTAATCGACAAGTATGTTGTACCTACATTTTATCAGTCCCTCTGCAGCTCAGCTTACTCTTTGGCGGATCGGCTCGCCGGCGCCAGGCCAGTCGCGTCGTCTGCCGCCACGATCTATATTCCACGCTTCAACCAAATTTGAGCCAACATTAGATAAGCTCCGGTTTTTTTGGCTACATTTTTCGGTAACCACCGAGCATACAGACCACCTAGTAAACAAGTCTTTATAAAACATAAAACCCATTTATTATGTTCGAAGACCGGCAAAAAAGCGTGTAGGCTTGTTGTTAAATGGTATCTGCAGCCTATAGACATCTTCGTCAAATCTTAAATGGGACTAACGTCCTGTGTGACGTGATGCATAGGTGAGTTACTATATAGTGCGGTTGCAGGATACACTTACAGAAGAAGCGACTACTTTAGTCTTCGGGAGTAGCTATGCACCTACGTATTACTTTAGACGCTTTAGTCCTGTCTGGGGTTGAATGTTGAAGTCCATGGGCTGCAGCGACCATTTAATGTGTTTAAATATAAAAATGAAGTTCTATTCGTGTTTGTACATTTTGACCATATTATATTAACCAAGCGCCAGAAGGCAAAGAAGGCAAGTGGGCCACATAATGGAAAGTAGTAAACTTCTCTTGGACATTTGCAAGACCATAGGCGTCGCCAGCATCACCGGTCTTGACGATAAGCTCTTCTTGCACCTTTTTTGAAAAACCCCCTGTCACAGCGTTTAGGGAATACCTACATTAGGAAGAAGCTTGTTCCACATCTTGCACGTACGTGGAAGGAATTAACACGCAATTCGAACTGTGGAGGACCACCACAAATCCAATTGATGCAGATGGAATCTTAACCTTCGTTTGTGGTGTGGTGGAAAGATGGAAAGACAGACGGGTCACCTAATGGAAATCAATCATCTGAACATCTGGAATACCAGAAAAGCCTCCAGTGCATTATGAAAAGACTTTTAATCTTCAACTAGTGATGGCACTTTAGCATCGCTTCTACAAACGAAGGTAGTATATACATACATATTAAATGTTAAGTTTGTCTAAAGTTTGTTCGGAGTCATTAGTAACTTACCTGTACCGACCGTTATCAGTTAGAAACTTGATTAAATGTCATTATCGACTAAAAGGGTCTTTGATAAACATCACTTATTTCCATTACAATGAACTTAGTTAAAGTTTAACTACTCAAATAAGCGTGCTCACTTTTATTAAGAAAAGAGTCAAACTTTGTGCCTCGAATTTAGTTTAACGCTAATTATTACAATAACTAAAATTACAACTCTAATATTTAATTCTAGTATATAATAATATTTAATTCCTAGAATCATAGCACAGTTTCACGTCTTATAACAGTATAGAGACAACATAGCACATATAGAAACATAGGGGACGCTTCGGGCATCAGAAGCGATACTGAAGGGATTTAACCAAATACTTAGGAGGGACTTATTCAATTAAACAATTACGGCAATCTAGTGTTACAATCATAATAGCAATTATATTACCAAATGACAATAGTAAGTGCTAGGACAGTCTATTGAAACAGAGAGCGGTCCGTGTACCGCGACGCATCCGAATATAATGCGTAACGAACAAGAACTACCGTCCCTTTTTATAAGAATTTCAGATAAAACGAAATAAGCAGGTGGGGCGATCAGGTGATATCGTCCGATTCGATAATAATATTTTTTCTAAACTACCTTATTTATAGCGCAACTACCCTATTTTTATTGAGATGATGAATGATCGATAAATGTAAGTAACGTCGAGTACGGTCAGAAGTTGGACGGGAGATCGCAAGTGACAAAATGTTGTAGACATGTCCTTGCTTTGGAGGATAGGTACGTTATACCGTCGTTCATGGTTTATATCAATAAAAGTTACATTTGTTAAACTTTAATGAAGGCATTGAACACATTCAACAGACAGGCTAGCCACTATACACTTCGTAAGCACGTATAAGTGGTAGGTGACATCGTTCTACCAGGATAACGGAACGTTCCCCGAGAGATCCCAGAGTCCTCGTAAAATACCGAAGAAGGCTACTGAGGTATTTTTAAGGGATGGAAATTGCACTTAAACTGATATGGCTCCCACAATACTGGGTTTTCTTCTGCTTTGAAAAAGTACAAAACGATCACGCATATCATCTGAATTTAAATGTCTTCGGCAGCCCATAAACATCCACGTCCAACATCATACAGGAATAAAATCCTATCTAACGTCGTCCACAGATGCGTTGCTATTCCTGAGGACTGAGAAAGTCGCCTCGCATGTAAATATAGCTGACAACCGCAAGGCTCCAATCAAACCACAAGTAATTATTTACGGCGAATTATGAGAGCGGTAATGGTACCAACCTACCACCTTGAGATCTAAACGGTTATTCCCCTGGAGAAAAGTTCTCCACTACTACGGAGTACTACTTCTACTACTAAACAATATCTCTACCAAGCTACATCAATTGATTACTACAATATAGAAAACAAATCATACATATCAACTTTCTGCTGAGAAAGATGAACCGCTTTACATCTTATCAAAAAAAGTAATTTCCTTTTTACTATAATAGCTACTTTAATATTTCATCTCTTTATGAATACTTCTTTGGCCGGGTTATACCGGGTTTTAGTCGTTTTTCCTCAACTCGAGGCGCCAGGGTTTAAGTAAAATATTAGCGTTGCGGCCTCAGGTAAGAAGCGTTCCTTTTGGTAACTAAAATACTGAAAAGTTGAAGTTAATCTTACGTCATTTTCTAGAGTAATATAGAGCATATACATATATGTCCCACTAAGCAGTGTTTATGTGTTTGTTCTACTTGGCTATGAATCCTTTTGTCCGTGAGGCCCGAGTGCCAATTTTTTTCAGTAATTAGTCCCACTTTAGATAAAGTTTAGTGCTCAACTAAGACAGGAGTTTTGAAAACTTTACACCTAGGAGAGTATAAAAGAATTTGAAATTTCGTAATATAACATTTCTCACGCGTCAGGCCACGGGAAAAAGCTAGCACACATGTAACTTCGAGAATTAAGGTAAGGGCTACTCACTCGAAACCCAACCTCTCGTGTGAGAAGCCGGAATATTGATCACTAGACTATCATTGACAATATAATCTAGTAAGCCAAAAAAACATTTTATAAATGTTACTTTAACCTTGAATTGAATAAGTCACCTTACACTTTTTTTACACCAATGCATGTTGCCAAATTTTGACACAAATATTAAAAAGAAAAATAAAAAATAATAAAAAACTACGCACTTATAACAAATAACATAATCAAGTAAATTGATAGACTGCTGCGACCACGACGCATCGTCATTCAACCCTAAAAAGGAATGATGTCCTACCTGACGTCACACGTAGAGCGTTGCTACTTCAGAGGACTAAAATTTATTTGGTAGTAACTTATTTGGTGCACCTTTCCATGCAAAATATAAGAGTTACTTCAAGGGCTCTGAGAAAAGCTGTGGTATCTCCCCTTCTACCCCTAATAAATTCCGTAAAATTACTTTAGAATGAAGATGAACTTACCTGACTGTCTTACAAAAGGCATTAAATATCTGCTAATGACCAAGACATATTAATTTGAGTGCCTCTTTGAGCTCGTTGGCGCGTCGCCAGGCCTTCCAATGCAAATGTTCGCGAAACAAATAAAAAACTCAAACCTTCGAATCAGGGAGAATTAATTATTTGTAATGTAATAAAAAGACTAGAGTAAGTCAGTGTGGTAGTACTTAATTTTACTTTTTCATTTTATTAATCATAAATTGAAACGACAGTACAAAATACATAATTTTATATAAAAAAAAAACATTCGATCTCAAAGAAACTGCACCTTTTCTTCAAACATATAAACTCAATACCGCATGGACACGGTCTTCTTTGAGATAACCATCGAGATTTGGCACCTAGCTATTTCATTGGAAAGATATCTCGAACCAGTCGCCGTCTCCACAGTGAAGAAGAGCGAGGGACGCAGCGTCAGATAGGTCACCGCGTTCGCTTATGTTGGGAGGAAGGGTAAAATTAATAACGCTAACCTTCCCGAACCTCCTCCTTAATTGTTCCGCAACCACAGATTGATCCCCTACCTCGCAGCGTGAATCCGGCCTAGTGGACCCACTTGGCAACATTTTGCATGGATCCGCGGCCTCTAGCCACGGACGGCGATGTAACAAGACTTGGACAACTCGAAGGAATTATGCCGAGCTCCTCAACTGAGGATAAAGTCTATGATAGTTAAGTCGGGGTACAGGCAGCCAAATAGGTCTCTGAGTTTATATGTCCATATATAATAACGTGAGGTCATCATGAGGTCGTATTTAGACGTATGTAGGATAGCTACTCGTAAGGACTATGAAGGAGGGGAAGACGGTAGCCTCCCTTCTAAATATAGAAGGGTATCGAACCTTTCCGTTGCAGTCCGAAACACAACAGTTGCTTCACGCCGGACTATGAGGGTGACAGTAGTCCAGGTCTAACTATAAATAATAAATGGTGGTAGGACTTTGTACTGGTTATTAAAGTCAGTAAAGGAAATAAGCATGTGCCTTAAGAAAACACAAAGAAAGTATTTTATTTTACATACGACAAAAATCAGCAGTCGTAATATACGATTTGAAACTAATATTATCGCGGAATTTATACGTTTTACTATGTACCGGGTACTGGGTTGATTGCCGATATTTCGAACCAGTTGCATGGCTCTTGGTCACGGTGAAACTGCGATGAGGGACTGTGAGGGAAACGGAGTTTCATTCAAATATAAAATTGTATGAAACTCAGTTTCCCCCAGTTGAATCAAACATCAAAAATCGATAATCGTCAGTACCCGGTACATAATAAAAAGCAGTCGTAATGTAAACTCCGAAGTCAAAAACAGTTGCTCCGTCAATTTCCGGTGTTCTCTTCCACTAAAAGAGCCAAGTAACCCACAAATGACCAGGATATATATTTGAGCACCTCTTTGTTTCCACGTTGGCGACCTGCCAGACTCTACAGCCGGCAAATGTCCTCACGAAAAAACAGAAAACCCTGACTCCGTTAAAAATTGAAAATTTGAGAGGAACTTCATGCATTTCGGTTGAAAAATCAAGCTGTTTCAGATTTGGCGAAAGATGGTCCGAATCGCTGAAAATTAAAAATAGTACTTGAAAATTGCCAAGTTTTATACCTGAACAAACTGAAACTATTCTTTAACCTTAGAAAAAAATAAGTTCATAAAATGAACTTTCTTCAAATTATATTTTTCTCAATCTAGAAGGTTATAATAATATTGATACTGTTATTGATACTCTACAGGGATTCAGTAAAATGAATTTTTTTAAGCGTTATGGGGTTCTTTTGCTGTCTCTGCCCTGGGAGAAAATCATTATGAGGCGGTGGCAATGTATATACGATCAAAAATTATTTAGAAAATGTTATTTAATTTAAGTTACATATTCTGATCATCTATATTAGTTCGATATAATTTTTTTGATAGTAACTTTAAGTTTTATTATTTATTTACATGATTCATAAGTTAAATATAACACGGTATAACTTAAAATGAATTATAATAAAAGTCATAACTAACTGTTTTCAGGGAGTACGTGCCCTAGCGGCATAATTCCAAGAACGCTGGCTACATTCATGCGTTGAATAGTGATCGCAATCCTCAGCGCGAGGTATGAACCAGCGCTATTGTCACATGAAATGTGGAAATAATTTTGTTTGACACTTAGACTCCACGAACCAAATCGTTTAAAGCCAAGCAGAACAGACACATAATCCCTGCAAACTTTGTCAGTTTTCGATATTTTTGTGTTAGGTAAAGTCATTGTTTTCAACTTATCTTGTAGTTTTACTGTATTGTAGTTCGACTTAATAGATAACGGCACTACACCAATATCTTGCGTGAAACAATTCTTACATTTGCACGGAAAGGTGTGGTATCTATATGGAGCGTCTTTTTTTGTCCAAGAGACTAGCAAAGTTCAACTTCTTGTGGGATTCATTCTACATGGAATCGGTTACAGATCCATGAGACCCATGGGCAGCAGTGGTCACTTATTACCAGATAAACTGTAGGCTCATTAGATTCATCCATTACACAAAAACGAAGCAAG
>DWON01006781.1:0-13561 GCA_018251015.1 Phocides pigmalion okeechobee
ACAACCACGTCCAATCTCAAACAGAACAGAAGTTCTATTTAAGGATGGACGTGGATGCGTTTCTACTCTTGAGGACTAAAATGGTCGTCTCCAATAATATGTATCCGGCAACTACACCGCTGCAACCGAAACACAATACATGAAGAACATATTGCTTTACGGCGGGTCATGAGGGTGGCTGTGGTGCCGCCCGGGGCGAGCTCTAACGGCTCTACCACTTTTAAGATTAAATATTATACATGTCACCAGTTTTCGCTAATCAAATATGCATGTTTCTTATGTAATATTTCTTTTCTTTTCTAAAAAAGTTACTAGGAGGTACAATTTAGGGGACCTTTTTGATTTTTCGTTCCTATTACTTTTATCTGTTGAAAAGCATGTATAATTCTTGATTACTAAGCTAATCTATCTATAAAATGGAGCTTAATGCGTCTGTCTTTGTTTAGACTTGTTTCGATTACGAAGTGTGAAATCGTTTCCTATTTCACAATAAAACAATATTAGTCATACATTGTTAGTTTATCGCAAATTAAAGACCAAGACAAGAAGGGCTCCTAGCCGCAATTTGCACTAGAATCTAGAATTTCTTACGCATTCCATAGCAATATCTTTATTATTTATTCCTTTTCTTGTATAATAAGTAGCTTCTGTAATAAGCAAGGTAACTTATACTTTATTACTTATCGCGGCATTTACTGCCTTGTAATTTGTTTTGCATATAGAAAATAAAGAACATTTTTTTATTTATTTACAAATAATTATCTACGCGAGACATGAACCCCCCTCTTATGATCCTATTGATCATCCATCGAACGTAGAACTAATTGTTTCAAAATGTTTCAATAAAAAATAGTCTTTTATTGTTTTATAAACACAGAATTGTAACCATGACCAAGGAACGATTAGACTGTCAGTTTATGAGCAATCGCTGTCATATACCTATGTTTAATAGATAATAATGTAAAATTGTCAAAATAAAAATGAGTTTTTGATGCTTAAATGAAGAATTATTATTATATCCTTTGTTCTACATTTTCTATAATATATATATCTTTTTGTGTTGCACCGTGTACAAAAACTTATAAAGAAATAAAATAATAAATATTATTACAGAGCTGAAAAGGATATTTTCGTAAATAATCACAGTTTAAATTTAATAAAAGCAATAATTATTACGATGATCTGTCCCTAATTAATAGAGCCATAATTGTTTAAGCATCCCATAAACGTGAAGCAATTCAAATAAAGAGTGCGTTTGTTTGCGGGCGTCGCAAATCGTTCTGTTTGGGGAGGCACCCTAAATTTGTTAATTAGGAAATAGTGAATTCTCAACCCTTATCCGAATTATTATCGGACAATCAAATTATCGTCGGCTGTTAAGAAACTGTGGAATATGGAATTGGAATTTGACGATCGCTACTATTTTACAAACTTCAAATTAAAACAAAATTCACTACTCAATACAAAGATAAGTTATCTAGTTTTGTCAAAATTTCCGATTTTTGACACAAATAAGCAAATAAAATGAATATTTAAAAATATTACTCATGAGTATTATTCTTAACATTTGTGTTTACTCTTGAAATTAAAGAATGTCTATTATCCCTCAATAGGCTAAATTAAGGGTTTTATTATATGTCACATTCCGTCGATTCGTTTTCGTTTTGTTTATTTAATTAATTACTAACTCGTAAAATTCTGAGCAGGAAATTCATACGTCATTATAACATGTTTCAGGATGTCAGTAATATGTTTATGGTGTTATTATCTTTTGCGAAGTAAAGAGACGCTTTAATCTATTTAAGAGGAAATCCGTACGATAAAGCTGAGCTGATTAGGTATTAAAGTATATAATAATATAATAGACACAAGAATATATAATTCCGACAAAAACATGAGTATAGAAGCAAAATGCATGTAGGCCATCTGATTTTGAGTATGCTGCAGCCCAGGGAAATCCATGTACAACCTCAAAGAGGATTGAAAACTTATCTAAAGTCGTACGTAGTTGCATTGCTACTCTTGATACCTCAAGAGTATGACATCTTGATTCCCCAAGATGGTCGTCTCGTTTCTAAGTCAAGTTTGCAATCGCATCTGTCGAACCAAAGACAAAAGTTGGTGACAGCAGAGGTACCTTTGCAGACGTATTCTTCCACCTGTAAATTCAATTAATATTTTGAAAAATAACTTACCGGAAGTTAGAGAACCATTTGACGAGCTGGGCGGTGTTGTTCTTGTTGAACTTGATGTCCGGGAAGTACATCTTGAGGACTGCGGAGCTAGGGTATCGGACCCAGAAGAACATCAGCTTCGCCTTGCGCAGGTGCATCGGAGTCAGCGTCGAGGAGTACAGCGGAGTTAAAGGTCATATTGGACAATGTGGCAAAACATACATCGAAATCAAAAATACACATTAATAAACAAAGTGATAAAGTGATAAAAATAAACAACGCAGAAAACATGATAAAATTGTTTTATGATGAAATAACTGCATCTTTCGTACATTTGAAATAATTTTCATAAAATCTGTTAATTATAGTATTACTTATATTTACATAAATTAATTTTGTATATATTTAAACTTGAGATAAACTTTTCATATATTTTTTTTCATAAAATACATAATTCTAGTATTTTGTGTTAAAGGGTTGCATTTAGTAAGTAAAAAAAGTCCTGTAAGGTTTCTACTAACTTCAATTGACGTTTTAGAAACCTTAACTAAAGACGGTCACCTTTCTAAATTTCTAAGTATGCTTAATACAAGCCTGAGTAATAATTAGGTAACGAATCAACGAACTCTGTGGGCTTACAAGTGTAATCCAAACTTTTAAATATCTAGCAATTAAAACTCATTGACCAATGAGATAACTACGGGTACTAACGAGCTGCGAAACAGGAAAATTTTTAATAACTTGCAATCGTGTGGATTACCAGAAGTTTCCGTATCGATTCAATTAAGCTGTTGTTATATTGTTAAAGCATGTTATCTGTTCAGGTAAATTACTGTCGAGCGAATATTTAATACAGTCTTGAATTTCGGGTTTGCCAAGTGTATGCGTAATGGACAAAACCCATCAAATAACCGAGCTAAGAAATCTAAAGCTGTGCTAGATAAACGGTTGGGTAAATCTGATTATATCCTTCCATTACGTAGGCTCAATGCGAAGCACCACAAAGTCTTAATCCGTTTCCATCTAATCTTATAAAGTATACCTTAGCCTATATCACTGCAAAAGTCGGCTATGTTAATGCTATGGGTTTGTTTACGTAATATTATTGTTTTAACTCTGAAAAATGATAGCTGATTAATGTTTTTCTATTAAAGATTAGTTCGCTATTTCGTAATAAATAACATCATATGATTTTCTGTTATAAATCAAAGAATTTACACGACATATCTATAATCATTATGGATGGGTAGTAATTGGATTTTACTGATGTCACTTATGTAAAAAAAAGTTAGCATTATTTTTGCTTGAAAGGCGCTTTCCTTCACGTACAGGCTTACCGCTAGACAAGTATCGTAAAACGTAGAAACCGCAACAGTTGTGGGGTTTCCAGAGTCGTGTAATATCTAGCTACTAAGTAGGAAGTAGGTGTTGGCAGTCGTAAGGTTAAATACTACAGAAATAAGATATATGTGGGCGTTCGCATGTAAGGTTTTGTGTCGAGTTACTTGCCTTGTTTATAATACAGTTAATTACCCTGTAAAATACGGTAGGTGTTTATGTTACTATTTGAAAAGGATATAGTAGGCTGAACTCCGTCGTACGGCACGTCTGTGGAGTTGCAGTCGGAGTGAGGGTCTTGGGGGTCCATGTGCTGCGGGTGGTGCGGCACGCCTCCGTGGTGCGGCGCGTGCGCATGGTGGTGGCGCATGTAGTCCGGCGAAGGGTGGTGCGCTGCCGCCAGCAGCGCGGGGTGCAGCAGAGCTGGCGCGTGGGGCAGCGGGGGTGAGTCGCGCTCTGGTGCTGGCGGTGACCGCGCCAGACCACCACCCGCACCGAAGAAAGGCGAATACGGCGAGAACACTTGGCTTTCGTGCAGCGAGGGATTGGGTATCGCTACGGACGTCGGCAGCGCCATGCCTCCGGGATACGGCCGCGGTGAAGGCGACTCAGGAAACTTGCTCTCAGGCGAGTGGCCTACGCCCTCCCCCAAAATGCGGCTGACGGTGCGAGGCGTGATACGAGTGTCTGTCACCTTATGCCGCTTCTTCTTCGGCGTCACCACCAGACTGAGGGCCTCGTTCTGCTCGGGGTTCGGCTCGCGTTCGAAGTGCCCGTTCATTGCTCCGTACATCGGGCCCATGGGCTTCGTCGGCGCCGGGAACATGCCTGTTGGAGGTCGCACATGAGCTCCGTGTCCGGGCCCGCCCGCCTCGGCGTGCAGCGGAAACGCCGCGCCGCCTGGCGCACGAGGTCCATTCATAGTCATTAACATTGGGTTATGTGTCATAAATGGGACGCCATTCGGCGCGCCCGGGTGATGAACGGATGGGTTACCTGGTATCTGTCCCGGTGGCCTCTCAGGTGGTTTAGGTGTCGGTGATTTTCTATCGAGCAGTCTCGTCGCCCGCATCAAATCCTTGTTCAGCTGCTCGGCCGCCGCTGCAGCCGCCTCCGATTGCTTGCCTATGATCCGGCGTTGATGCACGAAACGGGTCACAATCGAATCGATGAGGCTCGCCAACGATGCGGTTATTTCATTTTTGAGCACCTCGGCCAATCCCTCGAGGTCTGCACCCGATACGGGGCCTACGGATCCAGCGTTGCCACGTAGTGCGTCTAATCGCTCAGCAAGCTCGGAAGAAAGCGGCAAAGGTTTCGGCGTGGGCCCATGTGGTCGCTGTTGTGGCGAATGCTGACTAGATTGAGGCCTTTGCTGTTGACTATTTTGTTGTTGCTGCTGTTCTGCTGCTTCCTTCATACGTGCCTCCTGTTCTAGGAACAATTTTTGGCTTACATTTAAATACATGGCCGCAGCATTATTCAGATGCTGGTGTGGATGCGGAGGGTGCATATGTTCAGGTGGCTGGAGGTGTGACATCATTGGCAGTGTACCGTTAAAAAGGTGAGGATGCGGTGCCGAGTGAGCTGTATGAGCATGCATCTTCGCTGACATCATTTTACTCATTACTTGCGAGAGCATGTTCGGTGCAGTGCTATTATTTGGAATTGAAATTGCGGGTGGTAATTCCTTTACAGGCGAAGCTGGTTCCAGTTTAGGTACAGGATCGTCGTTTTGTTCTATATCACTAGAAGCACCGTCATTATCAATGGTTTCGGACTCCTGTCCCATTCTATTGCACAGCTGCACATATTTTTCTTGCATCTCCGCAAGCTGCTCTTGCATGGTTCTTAATTGTGTTTTTAATGCATTCTTTTCCTCTACCTTCTTTTCAATAGGCGGTCGATCGACGTCATCCTCAGAGTCATCTGACACAGTTTGCGCACTGCTGCCGTGGCTGTTGCCGTAACGCTCTGCTGCACCGTCGTGTTGCTGCGGGTGGTAGAGCTTCCTCTTCTTGCAGCCATTCACTTGTGGCTGCTGGGGAGCGGGGCTGGCACGCATCGTCGACACTATATTTTCAACACGAGCACGTTTCACATCCAAGGGTCGCGGCGAGGAACGTAACGCGTCACTATCGCGGTCCTCGGGTTCCGACTTAGGATCGAGAAGAGGCTCGGATTGCGAAGGTACGGGTAGCGGTGAAGTTCGCGAATTACCGGTGCTTTCGAGCGCCAATAGAGCGTCGTCGAGATCTGGCCGGGAATCGCTGGACACTGGTCGCTCGGGAGATCGCTTCTCTTCCTTCGGTTCGTCATTATTATTATTCGCTACATGTTCGTTATTATTATCCGGAGAGAGTCTTAAGAGTTCTTTCTTGCGATTCTGTAAGATGTCGCGAAGGACTCTGTGCGCGATATCTCCACCGTTCGCGTCTTCGCCGGCATCGTCCTGTCTGGGCGCACGCCCAAGTAGTTCATTCAACATTTCCGCCGGCGCGTAGCCGGGTCCGAAGAGGCCGAAGTGTTGGCGGCCCTCGAAGATGGCGCCGTAAAGTCCGCCGCTCATGAGTGCGGTGCGCGCGGGCGCGGGTCCGTTCGTCGCGAGAGTCGAATACGAATTGCGCGGCTCACCGGCGTCCACGCGCTGTCTGACGCGTTTCTGTTTCTTTAGGAGCTTATCCGAGTAGGGCGCGTGTGTGTCGGTTTCCTCCTCCGATGACATCATATGCGAGACGGGCCCCAATTGGCCAGACTGGCGGCGGGCAGGGCCCCACCGCGCTAGTCGCGCCGCATCGCCCGCTCTGGAACAGAGAGGGGAGCGCGATCAGCACACCTGCTCGTGAGACGAGCGTCGTGCGCGCCGCTAGTCGTACTACGGACGTCTTGTGCGCGCACTTTTCGCTCTACGTAATGATAACCGCGCACTACGGATACGAGTACAAGTTGCGTTACTATGACAAAATGTACATATAATAATTTCATGATACATGCACGTTTCGTTTCGTTTTATTAAATGAACACAAAATAAAATGCAACTTTCCAAATAACGTATGTATGTACATTCTCAAGCATTTTATACTTAAAAATAAACGTCGCAATTTGCATTTTCTACGTAGTAGGTGCTTAATTATCGTCATGTGATATAGCATGACGAACTCAAACATAAAAATTACCCGGCTCGTGTCATTTTACCTACGTTCGTTTGTATTTGGATAAAGATGGCTATCTAGAAATCGATCGTCAATTATTTTTTATTACCATACCCTACTAAGGTTTATGCAATTTACATTAAACTTTGAATAAGTTGCTATCAAAATATTTTTATTTTAATTGTAGGAATACACACTTAACCTAGATAAATATATTTCTATCGGCTTATTGTAATTACAAATTTAAGGAAACATTTCCAAATATCATTGCAGGTCGGTATCATTTTCCCTAGTGAAACTTATCAAAATTATTGTAAACTGAACCAACAATGGTTTTTAACGGGTTTTCCGATTTGTAAAGAGAAATCAGTGTTTGTTAGTTAATGAGTACGTCACAATTCCTATTGCATATTTCGGCACATACCTTTACGTTTTTGACAATGAGAATCATATCCCAATTTATAAAAGTATTTAAACAAAATTCCCAGGTTCGATTCCCAGGCATTTTAAATCGAGTGTAATCTATGTGGGTGGAGGCACATAGTTACGTAAGAGGTACATACCACGAGTGAAACAACAAAGGACGTATGTACATATCAACGGCATTAATTCCTTTTGGAGCGTGACTCTGTATTCACGGTGGACAATGAGTCTAAAAATGTCAGAAATAATTCTGTGAGACACGCGGATTGAGGGTGGCATTCCATTTTCGTCGACGGCACGATATTTATGAAAACCTTATCAGGAAATTATGTACTTTGGTAACGAAAAGAGAACAAATTCGTCCCTTAGTTTTGTACTTATACTATTATAAATAAGTGGTTTATTTTATTTTTTATGTTTTATCATCCCTCTTACAAATAAAAATGTTATAAAAGACGAAATGCCTTTGCTAGTTTACATTTTACGCAGCAATACTATGTAAAAAGTATTAAACACTATAATTTTACAAGAAGATTTATTAATAGTTTGCTTGCTAGGATTCTAATAAGTAAACTGTCAAATGAGAAATTTTATTGTACATTTTTATTAGGCATGTAGTTGAGTATGATATCTATCGCACGCGGACGTCAACTTAAATTGAAAATGAATGACATAAAAATCAAAATGAAGTGAACATTATGTTACAATAGAATAATATCATATAAGTATATTTCCTTTCTTGAAATAGGATTTTTTTTGGGTGTGTGTTTTTTTTTTTTGCATTTTATTACTTAATTTTGGAGAAGAAAAACTATTGGCTGCTATCGTCTGTTAAAAATTGACGTTACCATGACTTTTTAAAGAAAATATTATAGTGCATATTTTCAAGAACTCAAAATCTTATTCGACATCAGAAAATAGCTAAAATATTTGTCATGTTTATAAATGCAGTCTGGATATATAAATACACAAATGGAAATTGATAAATGAACGTCAGTTATAATGTAGAATGGAAACTTGCGCTGCGTGTTGATCTCGTCTCGGGCATCCGCAATTTGTGCACAATGAGATGCTATCAATGGCGGATGGTCCGATGCTGGCGACCACTTGCGACCACCGTCACGGTGGCTGCGTGTGATAGATGCTATTTACATGTTTTCGTAACGCTACCTCATGATTCACAAATGGAAAGTAGGCAATGTTTATACGATGATTTCCCGACTCTACCTACTTACTAAAGATGTTTTTTCATTTAAAACCATTCGAGTTTTTTATTCTTTTTAATATTTATTTTAAATAAATAGCAAAATACCAATCAGATTTCACGTCTCGATGAATTCTGTTATAGGTTCCAAATGAGTCTTGTTTTTTAGAAAAAATATGCATTTCAACTTACCTTAAGTAAGATTGATTAAATTATTTATTAATTTTACGTTCGAGATCATTTTAATAACTTTATGAGTACCTTGAATAGCTTCACAGAATATTTCAGAATGTAAGCTATCGACACATGCCCATTAAACTTTCATGGAATCCTCATCTTTGGAAGAGGAAAACATAATTAATTATAATAAAGAAAACATAATTTATATCGCAGTTGTAAAGTATAATATTTATTGCATTTTTAATTTCTCAAAAATACACTTATTAATGGCTCAATTTGACACGAGGAGACCATATTAGTCCTCAGAAGTAATAGGAGAAAGATGCGTCTCTATGTAGGGTCGGTTCTAAATGTACAGGGTAAAAGCGATAACGACCACATATT
This sequence comes from Phocides pigmalion okeechobee, assembly GCA_018251015.1. Taxonomy (NCBI): domain Eukaryota; kingdom Metazoa; phylum Arthropoda; class Insecta; order Lepidoptera; family Hesperiidae; genus Phocides; species Phocides pigmalion. Next base: position 8,856 of record DWON01006781.1, read on the forward strand.
GTGAAGTGAACTAAATATTTTGCTATATCCATCACAAAAATATACCTATATACTATTACAATGACATAATGTAATGTTAGAAAAGTATTACGTCAATTCAAGTCTGCTAAAAATATAAAAGCCACGACACGATAAATTAAACATTATACGAATTATTTTTTAAAATTATTCATAAAATACTAGTACTTTTAAAGAACAAAAGGCTCTCCCCATGTTTATCGAAGGCATGTATCGTAATTTCATCGTAACGCACGAAACGATTCCGATAATTACCGCGTCATGAATAAGCAATGTACTGTCAAACTGTGACCAGTCAACCCCTGGCTGGCTTTTTGCAGCATTCGACACGACTACGACCGCTGTTGAGAGACAGTTTCCAACGATTTATCTTTGGTATTGATTTTACTACAACGCGTACTCAATATTGACTATTCAATTGCTGATATTTAACCAGATTTATGGCTCGTAGTCACGGTTAATGTGTCTAGTTTAGCCGTATTCACGATCACGGTTCAAAATATCGGCAATTAAAAAGCGTTAATCATGAGTACTCGTTATATCATAAGACGTATAAATTCCGCGATAATATCAGTTTGAAATCGTTTGTATTGTTGGTTCATGGACAACCCATTGCCGTTTTGTTGTCGGGCACAGGTTTTCCCTCAGATTCAGAATATAGATTATGTCATAGTCTATTAACCTAGCCAAGTATACTTCATACACACATGCGATCCTCTTGAAGAAATCACAGATATGGTGGTTTAATCACGACGTTTTACTGCACCGATGAGAAAGCGATAATGTTCTCTTAATACGCTCATAGTACTATTATTTTTCATCTAATATCTATCACGTACCTATGTATGTTTACCTGGGATTATATGACCCATTTGGCATGCATTAACCCATGTTAGATAAGCTATTAAGCATGGAATGTATTTGTTGTTATATATCAATGGAAATGGATTGGAATTGGATAGAGGAATTCTTCGATTGCTCATCTCATAAATGTTTGAGATGCATCTCAAACATTTATGAAATAGTGACCTCATATCTCATGACTGAAACTCTATATTTCACAAAATTTTCATGTAACTTTCTTGAAATTTTTGCTTCTAAATGCATAAATTATTTTCTAATTTAAAATCGTGATTTTGAAAAATGTTCGTGCTCACATTTTCTTTCTCTGAGTTTGAATTATATTAACGTTTGTTAGAACTTTAATGGAACTCCACCTTTTCATTTTCACGTCTTTAAGTACATCTCGTGTACTAATGTCGTGTATTATAAAGGGTAGTATACACTGTAGGCATGTGCTCCCGACACGACCTGTTGATTTCCATCCATACCTCACGCTAGGGGTGCAAAGCCCAAGCAATGCCGACTTGGATCCACAATAGACGATAGATTAAGAAATGGATACGCAGGTACAAACGTAACACTGAACATTTTTGGTTAAGGAAAAATTTTTTGATGCCAAAAATAAACATTTAATAAAAAAATCAACAAATCTACTTTTAACGAAACCTTCCAAATAATTGAAATAATCTTATTAGTTTTTTTATTCTATACGTTTGGACTGAAATATTCTTAGTCCTGAAATAGTTTTTTGTCTTCTAACAATCATTTACTAAAGATTGCCAATTAAGTACTGAAGAAGACATAAGATTATCCTTCATTTTAAAGTCTCTTGCCTTTTATCCTTTAAAAAAATATTGTTGAGTAATTATTGCAAATTCAATGCTTAAGAAAACACAAGGATATCCTTCATTCTAGCGACTCTTTTCTTTTATCCTTTATTGTTATTTGTTTATATTCATATTATTCACTAATTATTACGATTCAGTGCTAAAGAACACATGAGAATATCCTTCATTCTGACATCTATTTTCCTATTCTTAATTTTTTGTTAACATCTCAAATGTTCATTTTCAATATTTTTTTATTTTTTTATTTATCGACATAGCGCGACACTAGCGCCGCCCCTGTTTAATTTAGCGTGACGCACGTCTAATTTTTACGTTCTTTCCGACTGTGCTCAACTAATGAAGGCATGCTGTACATTCACAACTTACTTTATCCTTTTCGAGCGGAAAACGCGTATTTACCCATTTGTAGTTTTATAAGAGCATGTTATTGATGTTATGGTTCTAAACGAAATTAATGATTGTTTGTACATAAAATACTAATTGATAAATTTAGTTTTTTAATAGGCTACGAAGATTAAATTATCAAATAGATTACGAAATGGCCTCTGCAACCCACGGAAATTCGCGTCCAACCTCAAACAGGTAAAGCCTTGTCTGATGGTTGTTTGTGATGATGTGATATAAGTGTAATTGTATAATAACACTTTTGACATCCAAGTAAAGAAAGATGGTGACGTTTTTCGGTTATTTATTTATGTAGTTATTGTACCCGTATGTTTGATTTGCGCGCTCTGAGGTCCTAACGACTTGAGGGATTTTGACACATGTACATTAGCGTGAAGAACTTGAAGTCTACAAATGAAGAAATAGACGAAGTATATATTGTAGTTATTTTTAAAATAGAGGCATCAAATAAAAGCTAGTATATATGCAATTCCAAATATATACGCAATACTAAATATCGTAACGCTCATGCTATCAAATTGACAGACTATAATATAAAAATAAACTTAATTAAGTGTCTTTGCACATGTGTTTTTGTTCTTTTATTTTATCTTTATCGCAATAAAATAATAAGAATGGCCGATAACATCGTACAGCCATATGGCACCACAGTAATTTGCTATACACCATAACTCACCCTCACGGGAAGTGCAGGAATGCGTGGGAACGCATTTCACCCTCGCGTACACCTTTGCTTATTGTCTATGGGGTTCTTAATTTGCCGGTGACTTATGGTCAGTTGGCCATATGGCTCGGCGAAGGGGGTCAAAGACAACTATGACTGCTTACTTATTATTGTTATGAAATAAATGGTTTATATTATTTGAAACTTTAACCCTTTCTGTTTATTTACCTTATCATTTATGAGTATATTAAGAATGCTTATGTTAAAATCTTCGACCAAGATAGCCGGTTTGTTTTAAGTGAGAAGACTAAATGCAGGCCACCTGATGTTATGTAGTCACTGCAGCGCTCAAACAGGACAGAAGTCTTTTCTAAGGTCCTAAGTAGTTGCATTGCTACTCTTGAGGACTAAGATAGACTAATTTCAAGGTGCAGCCGGCATGCGCACCGCATGAACTCTTGTATTGTCTCTCCAAACAAGGCAAAACATTTTTTTTTTTTCAAATTTCATGGACACCATTTTGCTATGTGATATAGTTGCAATTTATGCAGGGATCGATAATTTTTTCGAAAAAAAAAACACTCATTAAACGCTGAAAACGCAGCTTTATAAAGATGAAAAAATTATTAAAATCGGTTAAATAGTTTATGATTTTATCCATTACAAACATTTTATAAAAATTAAAGCTTTTCTCTTTACAATATTAGTATAAACAAGATGCCCACTTATAGACTATCATAGAGGCATTTTTACGACGGAAAACTAAAATGTTCGTCACATGTGTAAGTTGATGTCTATTTTGGTGGATAAGTTTAGTCCGATGACTAAACCTAAGGATTACTTACGGACTTAGAGATACTTTACTTTTTTATGAATGCCACCTGGCCACCTGGTGTTAAGTAATCGCAGCCCATAGATCCACGTACCACCACGACCGAAATCAGATCTGAGCTCGAATGTAGATACGTTGCTACTCCTGAGGACCAAGATGGTCGCCTCGCTTCATAGTTTAGCCGGTAACCGCACCTTTCCAACCGAAACACGAGTAATGCTTTACGGCGGATTATGAGGTAGCGGTGGTACCTCCCGGCCGCACTATAGTTCTTACCACACCTTACTAGTCAAATCGTGCAGGCAATTGATTTTACAAAATAATATTTCATGTCTAATAGAAAGTATCCAATATGGGTTTGAAGGTTGCAAATGACAAGATATGCATGTGAGTTAGTTCGTATCGCGTGAATGGCTATTAACTTAATGTTAGTGTTTCTACAGATTATTAATCTGTGTAACAAAAATTATACAAAAGTATATAAAAGTGTACAAAGTATAACGGTAAAAAGTAAGTCTATAAAAATTTGCTGTAACAAAAATGAAATAGAATATCTTCGACTAACTAATTAAGATTAAAAAAATACTTGTATGTATATAATCTATTATTTTTTTTGTCATTTTTTTTGAATTATATTTAAAGATGACCGAATTTCTTGCAGTCGCCGACGATTTCTAACGAAACCTATTTAATGATATTGTTTAGTTTTATCAGTTACTCTTAATTAGTCTATTTGACCTTGTTATTTACTTTTTCATGTCTTTTCTACAATACATACTCGTACTTACACCATAAGTATTATCAATCAATAATTTATTTGCTAGAATCTAAAATTGAATTTACGTATTTTTTTTTCTTAATAGCAAGATTAATCCCCTATCATCTTACTCGTCGATTTTTTTTCTTATTGTGAAAGAGTAAGAAACGGGCATGCAGGCCACCTGATGTTAACTGATCACTGCAGCCCATGGACAACCACGTCCAATCTCAAATAGAACAGAAGTTATATTTAAGGATGCACACGGATGCGTTCCTACTCTTGAGGACTAAGATGGTCGCCTCCAATAATGTGTATCCGGCAACCACACCTCCCCAA
>DWON01006782.1:0-13561 GCA_018251015.1 Phocides pigmalion okeechobee
ACATGAAGAACATGTTGCTTTACGACGGGTTATGAGGGTGGCGGTGGTGCCGCCCCGGGCGAGCTCTAACGGCTCCACCACCTTTATCATGAATAATTATTACAATATGTTTATTATGAGTGATTCTGTTCATAATATTATACTTACTTTCTTCACTTTTCTTTTGAGTAGAACTTTTTAAGTTATTATTGATGTTATTTTTTAGTCTTTTAGGATCATCATCATCTGTACTATCTTGCTCCTCGTGGTCTTCATGATTTTCATCACTTGTAACAGTGATTTCATTGGCCAGTTCTCCATCCACAAGTTGAGACGTGTTAGTATTGTTTTTGTCACTATCACACTTAACATCTTTTAACTGTCTTTTTTTAATAATAATAGCATTCTCAGCTTCTAAGTAAGATTTGCGATTGCCTTTTGCTTGATTAGTCAATATTTCAGTGACATCCATTTGTCTAATTATTTCTTCCTTCATTTCTAATAATTCTCTTACTAAAGGAGCTTCCATATCATCAGCATCTAATACCGAAAGTAGTCCTTGTAACTGTGTTCCAGAAGTGTAATACCAAACTTCGCCATTTTCTGCCTCACTGAAAATAAATAATAAAATTTTATGTATTTCGTAGCATGATGGTACTAATTGCTTTTGATAATTTGTGTTAAACATTATGGTTCAGTAAATGTTAATTTGTAAACTCACATAAATATGCGTCGTGCTATAAACCAGTACTTCCTGCCATGTCTATCGAAACCTAAATGTTCATGACGACAAAGCAAACCTTGCTTTTCAGCATCTGGGAGACAGTCAGTTACACCCATTACTTTGTGTTGTTTGCATAAAGCGCATTGCCAGTCTTCTGAAGGAACATTAACAAGTGGTGGATCCACACACTCTAAGTGAAAAACTGCAGGACAAGTCTCGCAGCATAATAGATCTCCCAAACGATGACAGACTCGACAGTGGTCATCATATTGGATAGGAGCTGTAACATTAAACAATGGCTATTATTACATTGCAAATTTAAAAAAAAGGGTATAGTTTGGGTTATGAACGATTTTGTTAGATCTAAACAACTTCTAATCAATTATTTGATGTGATAAAATTTGACTTAACACAGTTCATACAAATGCAACATTTTGTAAAAATAAAGTGACCTACATCATATTTCAAATTGGCTATGTATTATTTTTTATTTAATATGGTATAATAAATATTTAAATATTTTCACTACTTCTTTGTTTTTTAGATATAATGCAATAATACATATTATTAACACTTTTACAATTTATGTTTATTTAAAAATTGCATGTAATCAAAAATACCTAATTAAACTACAGGAATTTATTATATATTGATAATTCTTGTCTAAAGGTCATATTTACTTTATCAAAACAACACACATTATCGAAATTACAATTTAAATTCAGAAGTAACTGTTTAATGTAAGAGAAGAGTGCAAAGACGGTCCAAAGACTTGGATGCAATCAAGATATATTTCGCCCTGGAACAGATTTTATAATGCAGTGCATGGTACAGGACATAGCTAGTAATAAATATTAAGTTTGTTAAATAAAACATTATGGGGAAAACTACAATAATTCGTCTTGAGTGCATATATACAATGCTTTGGATTATTAAATCTATCATGCAATATTAGGTAAGCCAGCTTAAGATATTATAAGACAGACAATTTAACAGCAAACATCTGCTCATTTTGCTGTAATATTTTATCGTAAAATTTGAAAGCAATTTTATTTATTACCTTTGGTAGATATGTAAACAATCATGTAAAATTATGGAGATAAAAAGAAATTTAAATAAAAATTCTGATTGTGAGAGTAGATCTGTTAAATATTAACTGGGTATCTAAATATGGAGTTTAAAAAGGTGTTTTTATAAAATACATTCAAGTGAAGATAGAAGCAAAAATAGTTACCAAATGTAAAATAATATTGGCACAAAAGAATGAAAACTTTTGGACTTAGGTGTTAAAGGGAAGTAGAGGTAAAAATGTTCAATGCTTACCTTCACTTATAAGATCATCTCGTACTGGATTTGTTATCAAAAACTGATTGCACAAGAATTGCAACACTGCTAAGCGGTTTTCTATTGATGTAAATGGATATTCACAAGAATTTAAAATTTTTGTGATATTCTGGTCAAAGCATTTATCACTTTCAACATAAACTCTAAGAACTTCAGGCCATGTCATGACATCAAGTAGAAACAGAGTGATATTAACACTATCCTTATGGTCCAATGGGCCAAAATGAGTCTGTTGAGCATCTTCCTCCCTTAACAATGCTTTCAGCAACATTATGTGCACCTCAATGAGCAAGTTACTTTGTTCCTCACAATTTACAGCTGCACATAGGTCTTCTAATCGAAATGGTGATAATCTTACCAGATGCCTGAAGTGACGCAACACCTCATATACACCTACTACTTGTAAAACTAAATTATGAGGAACAAGCAGATCATCTGATGAAGGGGGAAGTTCCAGTTGAGGAACTTGACGCTCTTGTTGTAACCAGAGGGGGTCTGGGCTGGGTGGACGAATTGTGCTAGTAGTTTTCCTAAGAGTTCCACCTGTGGAACTGTAACTGCTCACTGAAAAGTCACTATCACTGGCAGCATCACCCACACTGACTTCCGAGCTTTCACTGCCGCGTTCTTCCTCCCCTTCAGATCGGTCACTGTATTCATCGCCAAAATCTGAACCATAATGATATTCCGATTCATGATAATCGGCAGCATGTGGATTGTATCCTCTTCTCGAAAATGAATTTGATAATCCGCCTTTCTTGCTTTTGTGAGATTTTCCACCTCGTTGTTTCCGTGTACTTCGTCTACTAATATCACTTCCTTGTGGAGAAGACGCTCTGGATGCAGACGGCGTACTAGCGAGAGAATTAGATCCAATATTTTGTGGTTGCAAATATTTTGGTTTTTTCAATAGATGATATTGAAATTTTCGTGTTTTCTCAATACTTCCCGATTTAGGGGGCCTCCCGCGTTTTTTCGTCCCCCTTCCAGACATCATTTTAAAACAATATCAATTAAATACTATTCGGCACGTGTATTGAAAACACATTCTTGTTTACAAAAACAAAACGTTGTACATAGGTAAACGTATTTAGATTCATCCTAAATCTAAAGTATTTAATTCATGATCACAGTAACTCGTGAACCCTCACGAAAATCAGGTGTCACCGTTTTTAACACAATTCACACTGATTTTTTTAACAAAACAAAATTATTTGTCAGTTCACTGATAAGAGACAAGTACCAAATTTTTATTTATGAAAGAAGGCACCAAAAACGCAATGACGCGAAATGTGAATAGGTACATGCAATTCTGAAACGCTTGATGCTGGCTTCTCATTGGTCGATTGTCAGGCGGCCATGTCGTTTTTATACCTTGTGGGATATTGAATTTTATCCAAATTAAGCTTCACAAGTAAAGAAAAGCTCAGTCTCTTCCATTAAATAAAAGTATAAAACAATGTTGGAAAAAGGCATTCATTATCTCAATGTCCTTTACTGTAACTGTAATTGTCACACAGAACACTACATCACGTAGAAAACGGATAACATAGCATAGCAAGCTACAAGCTATATGGCGGCCATTTTCTTCCTCTACAAAAGATGTCAACACAAATTCTTTTTTACCCATTTTCGTTGTATAACTATACATTTTAGTATCTTGGTAGAAATTTAGGTCTAATAATAAAAAAAATACGTTCTCAAATATACCAATTTATTAATTTTTCCCAAATCCTTTTCAAATTATTTAAATAATTATGTTTTTGGTACCGGATGATATTTTAAATTGGGTAACATTATATGTACATGACTAGATATAGACCAAAAGATTATGGTTTCAAAGTAAATCTAAAAGTTCATTTGAAACAGGTTCATTTAGTACTAATCGTGATTCATTACAAGCCTTATATTGCTAAATGTGTAATTTATTTAATTGGCAACAAGAGCGTTGATCTGCGGAGTATGCATGTTCAAGCTATATAAATGTAAACAAAGATTTAAATATATATTTTTCTGGGAGTCTTTATCCCCCCAGAAAAACATATAAGATGAATAAATAATGATCACATCGTGAATTTTATCTAAATTTTGATGATATGATAGTGAGGATGAAGTTGCTTTTCAAGCTTTTTTTATATTATCAGATCGAAGACTCTATTTAGGAAAGAGGACGAGTGAAAGAACTTATTATCTGTTTTAATTAATAATTTGCTTTTATTTATTTGCACAATGATTGTTCTTAGCGTAACTTTACTATCGATATTCCTATCGTGGCCTTGAAAATTAGGTCGATAAGAATATCGATAGTTTTTAAGTCAAAGTATCGATACACAACGCTGTTTTTCCTACACAATGTACGATAGATAAAATCTTAGAAATCGATATTATCAAAAAATATTTATAGCATATTAGTGGCATTCAAAATTAATTTTCGAAATAATAATTACGATCCTTAGGTTATGAAATGTCATTGCTTAACTATCGATAGTATTACGCTTAAAAGACTGTTTGCACTGTTCAAGTTTTTCCATATATTCCATCAATTTGGGGTGCTCCCTTAAAAATTATATCGATATATTTATTCGGTGTAAACCATTGAAACGATGCATCGATGATTTCGATCATCGCTCAAAAACATCGAATTTTTTAAGTATCAAATACTTTAAATATAATCTAATATATAAATATTGGTAAATATTGGTGCCTACTGTTGTTACTTAGCAGCGATATCTTTAGTCATAATATATTTTTTCTGTCATATGTGTACGTGTTTAAAAATATACCTTCTAATTAAGTTCAGTCTCTTTTTACTATTTTATACAGTGTTATTTTACCTTTTTGAATTCGCACCCTGCTACTCAGTATTGCTACAATATCAATTTTTTCTTATCTTCTACTTAAAAAGTTTTGTGGAATCGTGCGGAGATAGTGCGTTTTTAAGTGATCAGAAGAATAAATATTTAACTGATAAATGAATTAAACCTAGATTAAAAAAATATAAAATGTATATTCATTTATACGTTTAACTTTATTCTTAATTATTTTAAAAACAAGAAGCGAAAATATAGTAATTAAATATATATCTTTAGCTGGATTCGACGTAAAATTGTCGAAAACTTTGTGGCACGTTATATTATAATATAAAGAAAGAAAATAAATTACGTGTAGTAAAATATATTATACAGTTTTTAATTTAGAGATGACATATATTCGTTAATATATATGGTGAACAGAGCCAACTGAAAATAGATTACATTCACCAATTTCACCATTGTTCTGTTAGCGTTTGAGTATCCATTTCTTTTTTTATCAATTCGATGTTTTTATAAGGAACATGAATGAATTAAATAGAAAAAAGTTATTTTTGTCAGCTCCGACGTACGACTGGAGTTTACTTTAAGTAGAGTAAAAACAAAATATCGATTTTAAATTAATATCCCTACCATCGAAAGTATTATAAGATAATTACTTACTATCGGTATGTTACTAGCTATATCCTATCGATATATGTGGGCAAGACTAGAGTAGTACAGCTGTAGGGCGCTGTTATGCTTTTTTCGCAATTTATGAATTGATCCGATATCAAAGTTCGTTTTGACTTGTCTTGAGGTAAGAAAAACTGGAAAAGTAAGTGAAGTGAATAGAAATTAATTTAAATATAGTAAACAGTGAAAGTTGATGGATAGTGGAAACGTACATGTGGTAAACGTGGTGCGTGCCGCACGTCGTCCATTATAAGTTATTCTATACGCACAGAAAATAAATAAAATGTACCGCATGAAGAATATTGTTTCGTTCGAGAGTGAAATTCCATTACCTAAATGCATGTACAGTTTAAAAAAAATGACCGAACCATTGGATGAAATGGAAATCAATATCAGTAACCAGGTTATCACGTTTCTTAAGGTTTCTTTCAAGATTACTATTTTACTAATATTTTAATATTTATAAAGTGATTATATATTTTTATTAATACAGATTTTGCAACGTCATTGCTAAAAAATAGCTGCAATATGTATTTGTATTTATATAAATTAACCAATGAATATCATTATTGCTGTATATATACACATATATTAACATTAACTATAATTGTTATAAATAGATAAATATCTTGTATATGTACTAAAAGATGACATTAACCTTAAATAATATATTTTGTAGGAAAAATATTAATATATATCAACATACTTCAAATTTTCAGAAAGCACCTATTACGGAAATGACTGAACTAGAGGAAAGGCAGGATCTATTGCTTAAAAAATTGGACACTTTATATGATAGAATAAAAATGATAAGTTCTTTCTGCAATTTCAACACCAACCATAACTCCAGCGTAACAGTGGTTTCAAATAAGGAAAAGAATATTGTTCCTAATGTGAGTAAATGCAAGTACTATCTGATATTAGTATTTTTAAAGGTAATAGAATTCTGTATGGTTTGTTTGGATGGATATACTTGGATGAATACTTGTACATATTACATATTGCCCTTGTTTTCATAATAGCTGAAACTGGAGCATTGTTGATTGTAAAAAGTTATCTTAAATTGCATAGATATAACATAACAAAATATTTGATAGAAAAACGATATTCTGGAATATTGTAGCTATTAACACTTTCCCTGTGGTGTAAAACACTGCTCTGTATTACTTGGCTATGAGGTTGCACACACCTGTTTTATGTACAAATCTGTATGGATTACAGTCAGAAACACGTGTATTGATTACTTTGGCGCTACAAGACTGAAGGCAGACATTATGTCTTTGTTTATGGATGCTAAAATCTCCCATAATTCTGACTCAATGTAATTAAGGAGCACCATAGTCAAAGTGTTAAATATTAACAAAACAATCATAGCTATTTATGGCAATAATAATATTGAAAGTACTAACTCTTTGACTGTGGCGCAGATATATATGATCGGGTCAGCATTGCGGCAAGCGGCCCTAAACTGGAGTTTATTTGTTTAGACAGAAGGTACACCAATAAATTACTGGAATATTGTATTTTTTAGCATCTGTGTATCATCTACGAATACACATTATACAGATGTAGATTAGTGGGAACTATGACCTCTTATCATGATCAACTTATCACTGTTCCATTGCTGGTCATGGGTCTTTACTCAGAATGAGAAGGAATATTTAATTTATTGAAATGAGAGACTTAACAAGCCTTTGGGAACTATATGGAGAACTATCAGGCATTAATGTTGCCACAGTTAGAAATAATCGATCATTATTTTCCAGGGATTTATATTCCACTCTATGTATGAAACACCAGTTATATCTAGATTTAATGAAGTTTGTATTTTTTAGGTTTCATTGATAAGCTATGGTATTAATTTCAGATAAACATGGAAGAAATTGTTGTAGTCCTTAGCCCTGATAATATACCTTGGTTTTTAAACATCTATATGAAAAATGTCAAGGATATTGGTATCTCATGGCATATTCATTCATCGGTACCAAATGAAAAGAAACAAAAAATATATACTTTCTTTAAAAGATTTGCAGACTTATATCCAGCAGTAAATTCTAAAGTAAACATAAGGCTGATATTTAAATGTGGTAAGTAGGCACTTCAAAGTAATATTTCAGATGAATTTAGTACAATAGTATTAGATATAGTAATGGAGTATACATTACATCAAAGATTACTGAAAATAAAACTTCAAGGGATTATATAGAGGATGCAATTTACTATGGCAAAATTATGGAATTTAGGAAATTGCATGCCTAATGGGGTAAAAATAGCTCAGGAGATGAAATTTCATAACAGCAACTTGTGAGTGAGCAAATTCTAGTTAATGTATAAATTCAAAGACGATTGATCAATATTTTATCATCAATATGTTTCCACTTTTTTCAGTTGCAGCTGATTCTGAACTAAAATTATCTTCTTTAGAAATTCCAATTGTTGGAATTGTAAATATAATGCGATACTTATCACTTGCTTATCCAAATATTGCCCCTTATGACTACAACGATTTTCAAGTTGATTCATTACTAGACCTATGCTGCTTGTTGGAAAGGTCTCCTGAGAAAAATAAAGAAGCCATCACCAAGAAGATATTTTCACAACAAGAACATTGGATTTATGCAAATAGGTTTTCGATAGTAGATCTAGCAGTTTACAATATTGTAAAACAATGGCAGAACAGTACTAAATATGTGCCTAAGAAATGGTTTGACGAATGCGAAAAGACAATTATTTAATCATATTAATTAAAATGATGAAGTATCATAAATTATGTTTTTCATTTTGCATAATTGAAAGAAAACAAAGCAAGTTATTTATTGATTTGAATTTTATTATTCTTATATGTCTCTGTAAAAACAAAATAATTATTGTGACATACATGCAAAACAATATTATGTATTTCAATTGGAATGGCACAAGTATATTTATACCTAATATTATGTAACTTCACCTATTTTTTACTTTTATTACTGTAAGTACTCAATTTCATTATAATATAAAGGACATATAAATTATTTAACTGGGGTAAGGTGTATTTCCAATACACAGTTCTATATAATAATTAAATATTCTTAAGAATCAAAGTTATGAAAAATACTCTATATTATTTAGGAAGAGTGCATTATTAATAAGTAGTATTGCTTCAATCATTGTTTCAAAAATTGGTGAATCTAGTCATTGATATAATTATAATAAGTAATTTGGAAATGATTTTAGATCAGTTTTTTATTGTGCCAAATTTATGTACGACGTAACATGCAAAAACATCAGTCAGTTTTCTAGTTTGGTGAAATTATACTGGAAACAAATACTTTGTTGGTGTCATATGCCATTATTTATATAAATACACCAGTTAAAAAAATGTTCTAATTCTAAAACTATCAGTCAAGTTGCCTTATAAGTAAAAAAATGTAAAATATAAAAAAAAAATACGCTTATTTCTGTAAATACAGACCATAATTAACTTATGTGTATATTACATGTCTTAAATAAAAAAAGTTAAATACATACAAAATATTTATGGCTTTTATATAATAACTATGTACAAAACTTGATTGAAACTATTTAGGTAGTAGGTGCCTAGTCAAATATATTTAGTGTTGCAAATTTTATTTAATATTTTCAGAAATACACTTAAAATTATCCTTGCTTCTTAAATATTTAGTAATATTTAGCTGCCAAAAACTAATAATTGATTAAAATGAATGGATTGCAATGCTCAAATTGCTCAAATTAAATATAGATTAAGTTTAAAACTATTTCAAAAGGTAAATGACAACCACTATATACTATAGTAATAAATGCATTATTAAAACAATCTTCTGAAAATTATTTAATACTGAATACCATTATTATTATTAAAAATTATTTTTTATAAGAAACCAAATAAACACAAACAAAAAATATATGGTTAATACTGTATATACTTATGCATTAGTAGTTTTAAAGTGTAGTAAGATTATAACTTGTCTATTTTATTTGTGGACCAGAAATGAGTAGACCTATTCTGCAGTTAATAAAAACGGAGGTAATTATAAAAACTACATTGTTCTAGGATCTACAGTAAAATATTTTGAATTCAAAAACATGGAGCTTTCTGTTTTTTTCAAGAATATAGTTTTTATGTATGCTGCAATGGATATTTATTAGGCGGACGTATTTGACATATGTTCAAAAAACAACATTATGGCGGAAATGTGCATATATTAACACAAAAATATTTGTACCTTACCAATTTGAACAGGGGCAGATGAGCGAAACGCGATCAAATTGGATACCTATCTTAAGGTACATTCTTGCAGTATTATAAATATACAAAATTGAAATTCTTACTGATGTCAAAATTATTAAAATTGGATTGTCAATGAACGTATTTCATAATATTTAATATTTTACAAAAATTAAATGTGTTAAGCGCCTGGTAGCTCTGATAATTCAATGGTTTGTCCTATGAACATGCTAGCGTTGATGCAATTATGATCTACTGCGTCCAACTATCAGACTGAGGGCAGAGGAGGAAGAGTGTTGCTGACGGAGCCACGATTTAGATGCATAGACTGTACAGATGTCTCATCTGTGTGGACGAAAACATCCCTGTCGCGGCTATTGAACAGACATGGTACACCACAGCAAAATCGTGGTAAGCGGGCCAAAGTCAACCGCATTGTGCCATTATAAATTGTGTAGCCGCAATCGTTATGAGCTTAAACCCAAGAGTCGACATAATTGCTTCTAAATTTAATCATAAAAATATTCTATAGTGCGTGATTACAATGTAAGTCCTCTACAATTTGAATAGTGTATATTTTATTACATTTAAGTGATATTAGTTGCAACTACTCAAAAAAAGCTATATAATATAAATCAGTTTACATTATATATTGGCAAAAGATAATCTAACTATTTGATGGAAGCCAGATCCTATTTTTTTTTAATTGTCATGCATTCCAAACATTGAAACCAACATGTGTTGTCCACTCGGATCCTTGACAATATGAAATATTATCTAATAATACTACCTTAACATTAATATTATGTACAAAAAGGATTTCTATTACAATAATAAATATCCTAATATTATCAATAAGTCAATTTAAAATTGAAATAAAGTCTTCATCACTGATATGATTTCACTCAAAAAAGACAACCTTTCAAAAGTCCATAGAAATAGGTGGAATTGCATAAGGGCAGTGTTACATGTGCACGGCTTGAGCGGGAGCCGTGTCGGCGGGCTCGTGTCATACGAAGGACGAAAAGCCGGGCAAAGGCGCCCGCGAGCGCGCCATGTTGTTCATGACGATCTGGCCGCCGTTGAGGCTCACCACGGCGCTGCCCTCCGGCTCCGAGTCCGTGTAGCTCGAGTAGTTGCGCACCGGCCGCTGCCGCTTCCACGACTGCCGCAGTGTGTCGTTCACGTTTGCGTAGTGATTCACGAACGAATGCGGTTCCGATCTCACGCTCTCGTTTTCGCTCTCCGAATTCTGAATAATATATTATTATTTTGATTTCAATTCAAGAATATACAGTATTAGACATGCTTAAAACTACTATATATTCCTACATTTATTTAAGATGACTTTTGTTTTTTTATGACTTATGATGAATTCTACGAAATCGGTTTACTATTATCTATGTTTAATTTAAAATATTTACAATAAAACAAATTAGCAGAAAGAGACACCGTTTTATAACTTCTGTAGGCAAATTTTACAACCGATATTAGTACTGAAGTAAGCTTCAATAAACTATACGCAGTAATTGTAAAAAAGGAGTGGAAGTGGCTCTCGCTAGGTAGCACACCACAGTCTAACAGGAAGATACACTAAAGAGAGCAAATATTTACGAACGGTTCAACTAAACATAAAATACGCACCTACACGACAGTGCTAGATGGATTTCAAAGCGTGATGAAAAACATAAATTTGCTATAGCGAAACTTTGTTGGTCATATTTACCGTCGCGGGTCCGGTCGAGTGAGGAAAAAGAAAATTCGAAATTTAGTTGCGGATTGGACTCAGACGACGCTGATCTTAATGGTTATCACCTGTGAGTCGGAGGAGCTCATCTCGGAGGGCTTTTCCGTGAGCGAGGAGTCGTCGGGGTTCTCGTCGTAGGCGCGCAGGCTCTCCTCGTCGCTGTGGTAGGCCACGGAGGCGGGCGACGGGCGCGGCGGGCACTTGGCCAGCGCCGGCGCGGGCTTGCGGCGCGGGCCCGTCACGCTGCCCGCGGAGTTCTGTCGCGAGCGGTACAGCTCCAGCGCCAGCGAGCCGCGCTCGTCCGTCTCACCCGCCAGCGACTCCTCCAAGCTCTTCTGAGCCTCTTCTGTTGACAAATCTTTTTAATATAGATCGACCTTCTTCCACTACACTATATATATACTTGCTACATCCATACAACTATTTAACATGGGTATTAAAACAATTCAAATTGTTAACCACTTCCTTAACACTTTAACTGCGGCGCGGATATATAAGATTGGGTCAGTATTGCATGAGGCGACACTTAAGTGGAGCTTATTTGATTAGACTGAAGATACGCCGACAAATTAGCTTATTATGTACTTTTTAGCATATTAATTGTACTTTTTAGCATATTATGTATCATCAACGAATACACAGACGTAATGTCTGCCCCCAGTCTTATAGCGCCGATTTAAAAAACAGCACTTTTGTTCGCTCGTAATCCTTACAAATTTTTCCGTACGAAACAGTTGTGTAGGAGCCGCCTGTGCGTCGCGCTCAGAATTACACAGCCGTGTTGTAGCCGCAGGGAAAGTGTTAAGGTTTCTTAAAAACACATAAGTATACTAGTTTTAAAAGAAAGTTTAAATGAACTGGAAAAAAATGAATAGTCATAATGATTAATAGTCATTACGTTGAATGTAATTATTTATCGTCATTAAAATAATATGAAAAACAATCATCCCCTTTTTTAAAATACACCCAAATCACACAATTAATGTAACTTACTTTTATATTTGTAACTCTTGCTCTTCACGCATAAGATCGCAATGACCATGATAATAATAATTATGGAGGCAGCGGCGAGCGCCACCATGAACCACGTGCGGCGGTAGAAGGGCCGGTACTGCAGGTAGCCATACTCCAAGTACAGCTTCGAGGGAGTTACGATGACCTTGTCGCTGTATGCTGGATTGCTGATCCCGTACATGTTGTAAGCTATCACTCTAAATGAGTATGCAGTTGACGGCAACAAGCTCTGGTACGATATTGTAAATTCTTCTAACATTCCATTGCTTGTTCTTGTAATAGTTTCCCATCTTGTGTCATCTATTGGAAAATATTTTTAAATTTCTATACAATTGTGATTATTTGCTTAATATACATAAATATTCCATAATTAATTTAACAACTTACAGGCTTGCCACGTTTCCTTGGCTGCAGTAACATATAATATATATTTTAAAAACAAATATCAATAATATTATTTTTTTTTTGCGATTTTATTATTATTATATAATTGTTATAATTTTTCAGTAATAGTTCCTAATATGTTCATATTATAAAATTATGTGCAACTCGCTTAAATCTGTTAGGCGACTTGCAGTCCACATTAGGTAATTGGTAAATATTTATTGCCGCTCTTAGACGTCCGCAATTAACTCCATTTCAGAACACGACTTATCGTAAGTCAATATTACAATGATTTTTATAATCTGGAACCCCCATCCTTACAACGAAAAGCAAGAATCGCTTCACGGTAGAAATGGGTATATCGATGATCACTCCTAACAAACTGTACCAATTTTTATTATAATACCAAGTTTCTTCTATCTATAATTACGTCTATCAATAAATAATAAATTAGAACTATAATGATTTGATGTGCGTTATCGTTTACTAGAAGATGAATCACCTTTCTTCCTGGCCTCAAAATAATATCCGAGTAGGGGCCCGCGGCCCGAGGCGGCGTTGGTCCAGCGCAGGTGCAGCGCGGCGGGGTCGGCGCGCAGGGCCAGCGCGCGCGGCGGCGCGGGCGAACCGGGCTGCGGGCCGGTGCGCGCCGCCGC